>BLKR01005677.1:0-74759 GCA_011170035.1 Teleogryllus occipitalis | reverse complement strand
ATGTGTGTGTGTGTCTGTGACTTCATGTCTGTGTGTGTGTGTACGGCTGATATTTGTGTCTGTGTGTGTCTGTGTGTGTGTCTGTGTGTGTGTCTGTGTGTGTGTCTGTGTGTGTGTGTCTGTGTGTGTGTGTGTCTGTGTGTGTGTCTGTGTGTGTGTCTGTGTGTGTCTGTGTGTGTGTCTGTGTGTGTGTGTGTGTCTGTGTGTGTCTGTGTGTGTGTCTGTGTGTGTGTCTGTGTGTGTGTCTGTGTGTGTCTGTGTGTGTGTCCGCGTGTGTGTGTCCGCGTGTGTGTGTCTGTGTGTGTGTCTGTGTGTGTGTCTGTGTGTGTCTGTGTGTGTGTCTGTGTGTGTGTCTGTGTGTGTGTCTGTGTGTGTGTCTGTGTGTGTGTCTGTCTGTGTGTGTCTGTGTGTGTGTCTGTGTGTGTGTCTGTGTGTGTGTCTGTGTGTGTGTCTGTGTGTGTGTCTGTGTGTGTGTCTGTGTGTGTGTCTGTCTGTGTGTCTGTGTGTGTGTGTGTGTGTGTGTGTGTGGTTTGCGTTGGTGTCCGTCGAGTACGGTTTGGCGGACGTACGTTTGCAGGGAAATTGAAAGAAATGGGCGATTAACTAACAGGAACAATCTTAGTGTTGTATCTCAATAAGTGGGTGTGCCATGTATTCTCACTAGCTCAACAGTTATTCGTATTTTTGTAATTAAAAATGCAATTTACTCCCCCCAGTGATTTCTTTCTTTTTTCACCTCATTTCTCAAGGTTGTCTAGATCTGAGAGACCAACTGTACTACAGAAATGACATATTTGATTCTGTAATCAATGTGAGGCATGTTGCACGCTTGAGAGAAGCAAGTGTGACGTCGAGGATAGGGATATACACCACAAGAACACAGACACGAGTGGTTATATAGATTTTATTTTCCACAAGTATTTACAGTATTTATAGGTCCTCACTCGGAGGCGTTCGTTGGAGCTAACTGCCTTCAGCCCCCCTCTCTACACGCGCCTTGTGGCGGCTCTAGCGAATAGCCAAGTAGGTCGACTCGCAACTCGGCATCTGATGTGGTCTGGCAGATACACCATTTGCCCTACAGCGGTAGAGAACCTCCCAGCCGTTCCCGAACTCATCGGAGCACCTCGTGTTCAGAGCACTCCGCGCCAGTCTGGGCGGACAAGTTTGTGCAGCCTTGCTGCGAGGAAAATGTTACCCGCGTGTGGCTTCGCGGCACTGCCTTATAAAGGGCCGAACCACGTGACCTCGTACGTCATCTACCCCCACGCGCTACCCTGGGACGGTAGCTCATCGTGCGTGACACTAGCGCCGGTAACCTCCCCCAACTAGAAGCCCCTTTGGTTCGGTGTGGAGCTCATGGTTCGGGTGGC
Source organism: Teleogryllus occipitalis (assembly GCA_011170035.1). Lineage (NCBI taxonomy): Eukaryota > Metazoa > Arthropoda > Insecta > Orthoptera > Gryllidae > Teleogryllus > Teleogryllus occipitalis. Next base: position 73,386 of record BLKR01005677.1, on the reverse strand, counting down.
TATTTTAGCTACCCTCTTGCCCATACCTTGCAAGTGCTTCTCTGAGCGGGAAACAGAGCCCATAACGCTATACAAGTAAATTCCAGAAGAAGAAAGTGAATTTTTCTGGCGCTCTGGATATGCGAATTCAAATGTACCAATTTTTATTAATTAATTACAATTTCAACAATAACATTTTATTCAATTCTAAATGTCAGTTGATAACATTTCCTGTTAGTGAAGTTCTACATATTCCTATAATTTAATTCATTCTACTGCTATTGGTAACGTACCAATTCCACGAACGTGCTTATCAAAATTTATTGTTAAAAAACAAGGAAAGGAATCTTATATTTCATACTTCGTTCCTTGTTCGATGTTAAAAAAGACCCTGCTACGAACGCAGAGGGTTTGGGCAACACCACGTAGACGTACAAGGCCTGAGCAGTCATTCAAGATTGCCGCCTAAGAAGGCCGTACAAACTGAAATGCGAAGTAAAATTGTGGTTACGAGACGAAAATATATATAATTAATTACAGTATCAGATACGAAGAAAAGAGGTCTACTTTCTTCAGCTGGGAGATTGTACATAAATATAAGTTCTTTCTCAGGCGAAATAATCTCCATACACTTTCTATTAATACTCTTATCACTTACAACTCACAGTAAATGAAATCTTATTTGTTATAATTCCAATGTACTTTTGTTTTCAAAATATTTTGCAAGTCCTGATTTTAAATATATCTCATCCATCAAGAAAGTCGCTAATTGACCACTATCACTTAATTTATGTAAGTATTTGTTTCTTGTATACCTACTTTAAAAATGTTTTCTATATGTTCCATTTGAGGTTCTAAATCAAATGAAGAACACAATCTCCTAATTCCACTAGGATGGGGAAATATTATGAATCGTAAATGTTCGCCGCGGAAGTAAAGCCGGCTGTCCCATGTTAGTAGATTTATTGCATGTAAAAGATCCTCAAGCCTAAATGAAGCATCTGAGCTAAATACAAATTGCCTGTTTCGTCGCCCAAGTACCTTCTTTCTCTCCTAGTTGGTGAAAGAAGTGTAACAAAATTTGCGTGGTTCAGACGGAAGAGCAGGCATCATGGCCTAAGTCTCGCCACGTAAAATAAGGCATCAGTTCAATTCAATCACCGCCATGTCCAGTGAAAATACAAGCAGTACACTTACGGGACTAATGACCATGCGCCCGGAAACACGAAACAATCAATCCTAGAATAGCTGTAGAATGGTGTGATATAATAGTCACTTGGCCCTCGCAGAACAAGAGAAGTCAGTCAGTTGGATCTGAGTAAGCAAAAAGGCTGAACACAGCTGCCCCAGAGCCTATGGACATTCGGGAGTCAAAAAATGGGAAGTTCTCCAGGATGCATTTGGGTTGAAGTTAACTAATTTAACTGTACTTGCCGAAATCAGGTTGTATGGTACGTTTTGCGTTTTTTCGTAAGACATTTAGGTAAGTTTTTGGTAGGACTTTGTATGTGCTCACAATCATTTACAACAAAGTGAACGCTAAGTGTGTAAGATTCATTTACCACTTTTTCGTAGCAGGGTTCATCGATTCACTTGAAACGGAATAAGAAATTAGTCTGGGAAACGCAGTTGGCATTCGAATATAATTTATTCTTTAACTGCCTTTTGGGCGAAATTCTGCGCAATTTACTGCACTATCTATAACAATGTTAGATACCCGGCATTTATGTCAAGTGACGACTAAGTGATGGTCTTCGTGACGTGAATTGAAGTACGTTGGCGATCGGTGGTTGGCGGTGAAGCCTAGTAGTGGACCTTTTATGCTCCCTGACGTCGGATTTCTTGCAAAAGTGCTTTCTCTTGTTAAATATTTAACGATTGAGAATTACTTTTTTTAAGAGGTGGAGAGTAATATCGTAATACTCAATGTTACTCATTTGATTACAACAGCTTAGTTGCAACATGGGATTTAATAAGGGCAATAGTAAAAGATTCATGCAAAGATAAATCACTTTTTCATTTTCTGAAACTAAGTAAACGAAATTAAAGACCGTTTTACTGTGCCAAACATTTAAAAATATCTAGTTTAAAGTGTCATAAAATGAATAATTAGATTCCGTTCAAACAAATATTTATTTAGAACTAATAGTCAATGCTACAATCTGGAATGAACGAAATATTAGTTTATTTCAATTTGTTCTGTTTTATTACGAATTTTTAAAACTCATTCTCTGTTTTCCAAAACTCTTCATACACTGGGATGTTATTTAACATTTCCGAGTCTCAACAGAGTTTCTCTTTCGAATGGTATTCTGATGTAATTCCATGGATCATGGATATGTTACGGCCAAAGTCTGAATGTAGCTAATTACCGAATTGGGCGGTCAAAGTTATTATCGAAATAGGACCAACTTCGGATTTAATGCGGATCATTTTGACATTAGTCAACACGAAATGTCTAGGGTAGGTGAAGTAGGGCCTACGTTAGGGTGATTAGATATAATACATTTGAAATGAAGAGGAGTCAGACTGCTACAACTAGTGGGAAGTTTATAAAGCTACTGATAAATAGCGTGTGTAGTTTCGAGTTGACTTGTCAGCTGTAAATTTCCATTTTTACTAATATAACCTCAATTGCTGCTTCAATGCTCATTTTCCAGTAGGCCACGAAGCTCCGGCCTTCTGTCTTTGCTATGAACATAAAACAACCTCGAGTCTGTGGCGCACATCGTTTGCAAAGAATTTTTAATCCAAATACAAAATGCCTCACACTCGAACAATCATAATTAGGCCAGCGCTCTGTGGCTTCTAGCAACTTTAGGCGAATGAAGTCTGAAATGACCCGTTCATCATTATGCACACCGTCCGGCTAATGTGCGAATTAACCCGCTATCCCTATCATTAGCAGTATTTCGGATTTGTATCAGTAATGGATACATCCAGTGATCCATCAAGATCGACGACACCAAGGCTGCAAAATTGATTGATTATTTTGTTTTCGGGCGCATAAACTGTTATGGTCATTAGTACCTTAAGTGTAGCGCATGTTTTATCACGCGAGGGGGCGGTGTCATTTTGCCGCTGGATAGCGAGAACAGGCGCCGGCTTTCACTTCCGCCGAACTTACGCCGATCTACACAGGGCGGCTTTCGGTTGTTTTTTTTTTTTCGTTTTTCCGGGCGCGTCAACTACTTTGGTCATTAGTCTCATAAGTGTAGTGCATGTTTGTTCTTGGGAGATGGCGGTGATCTTCCCCGCTGGATGGCGAGATCCGGTGCCGACCTCCCGTCGGCTAGTGGGGGTTTCCCCCTAACCAGAGGACTCTCCCACCAGCAGGGCACCGCCCCAGCCGGGACAAGCTCTAAGCTCCCGAGCGGTCTCCCGGGATATGTGGTAGTGTAGTGCATGTTAGTGTAAGTGTGTGTGTAAGGGGAGAGGATAGGACAAGGAAGAGGAAGGAAAGATCGCGCGGGATCCGTGGCCCGTTTGTTAGGGTACTGCTCCGGCATTCGCCTGGTGTTGATCGGAGAAACTCGCCTTTCGGAGTTTTCCCTCACATAGGTATCTCCCACTGTTAGGACATAGCCCCAATCGGGACAAAACCTAAGCTCCTGACATGTGTGGTAATGTAGTACAAGTAAGTATAATAATGTATTGTATAAATAAGGGGTGAAGATAGGACAAAGAGGAAGGAAAGATCACGGTCGGTTAATGACCCGTGTACTGCTCCAGCATTCACCGCTGTTGATCGGAGAAACTACAGAAAACTACTGATGAGAACCACTGGCTGCTAAAATTCTCCCCCTGGCAGTGGCTGCACAGGGTGTACGGATGGCATACGACCTGCCTCAAGGCGTCAAATTAATAAAAGAAAACGCAAATCCACTCTATGTAGGGCACGCAAAACGTGAGCAGCCATCTATTTCCCGCTCGGCTGAACCCAGGTTGTAGAGCATCCTTTTCAACAGAGCCTCTTGCAGCCTTCTCCATCCCGACCCGCTTTCTTTAAGGCCGCCTTTAAAAGTATGTAAATATCAGACGGCGCTTAATTGTAAATTATTTCCTCTTCTCCCCTCAGGCGACGTCACCCTGCCAGCTTTTGGCAGCGAATCCCGCACTCGTCTACACCTCCCCCACTTCCCCCCTCATTCATTCTTTCTTTCCTTCCTTCTTCCTCGCCTCCCGCGGCGGGCCCGCCACGCAGTCTGCAGTCGCCTCCGCGAAACTTTTGCACCTCTTCTTCTTCTTCGCCTTCTCCCGCCACGACGTCGTTCCGCTGCCGCCGCCGCGCCGTCTGGGAGGCTGTGACGTCACGCCCCCTCGCGTCACTGTGACGTCACGCGAATTGAACGAGTGCTGGCTGGCTGGCGCAAGTCGGTTGCGTTTGCGGAAGAGGGTAAGGTCTCTTCTCTCTCTTTTTTTTCCGTCGTAGGAGACGGCTGTGTTTGGGGTCGATATGTCTGTGCTTGAATGCAGATGGAATGAGTGATTTAAGGTTCGTTTTCTTTGTGACTGGCTGAGGTGGCCCAGGGCGCCAATTGATGTCAATGCAGTGCATTTGACCGGAAGGTTCTAGGGTTCGAGTCTCGACGGTGTGGTGGGATTTTCGACCCTTGCTAGATGGCTACGTCGTATTTACCCGTTGTCTGGAGGAGAATCCTAGAGGACAACTGCTCTGATCGGCAGTTCTCAGTGTTTTTTTCAATCGATACCTGAATAATGCCAGAGCAGTACTCTAACAAACGGATCATGGACCGCACGCGATCTTTCCTTTCTCTTCCTATCATCACCCCTTACATACTCATGTACACTACACTACCATACTTATGGGCAGCTCAGAGCTTGTCCCGGCTGGGCGGTGCTCCGCTGGTGGGAGATACCTAGTTGGGGACAAGCAGGTCGCAAGCTGACATGTAGGTCGTTGTCGAATCTCGCCATCCAGCGGAGAAAGATCACATCCTCCTCCAGCGATAATTCATGCACTACACTTACGGGAATAATGAACTTAACCGTTGACGCTGTCGAACAACAGGACATGTGTCAAAGAACGAATTGTGCAGGAGAGGCAATGCTAATCTTCAGATCATGATGCAACCACTATATTTATTTATCTACAAAAAAAGTCAAAATTTGTATGTAACGTATGGGGCGAAATATAGTCTTTGAACATTTTATTTAGTTCGTGAATCCATACCGCTCTTACTACACGTATTTAAAAAATGAATAAAGGTACCAACAAGACGTGGTTAGCAACATTTGCAAATTAGAAGTTTTTCATCTCAAAAAATAGAAGAGACATTTGCAATGGTAAACGCAAAAAAGATTTGATTTTGTTGTACTGGTAACAAAATAGCAATCCACATCCGCCAACTCTCCTATCACTAGCCAAAAGAAACTCTCGTGGAACGTGCGCATAGTAAAGTTACATTAACCTGATCTAGATTGGGATCACTAATTCAGAAGCTGAAGTACATTTAACCACTTAGCACAAACTGCGCAAGTACCTTGATCTACTACTCAATTTTCCATAGTCCAGTCCCACACGTTCTACTCAATTTTCCACAGTCAGAAAGTTCCAATAATAAATGAGGATTTACTTCTTTACAAATAAGACAACAAAACGAACTTAATCCTCTCATTTATTGTAAAGAACAAATTTTTCATAATAAAATATATTTTATAAACGGGGAAAGTGTGACAAGGAGAAAAATCGAGAATAATAGAGGTATATATAACACGTGTCCTATTCTTCGGATGTAGATAATATTTGTTTATTCTACTAAATCGGGAATCCTGGACCATCGAGCCCCTTATGGATTATACATGCTCTGAATCACAAAAGAGAAGGGTTAAATCTGCATGTTCATGTAAAAGTTCAAATTTTACTGATGTTGCGAACTTGTTCGTTGCTGTCTTGTTCGACACAATCGAACAAGATTTATTTTAACTTTTCAGTACCAGAGTCCGGCAATAAGAGTTTCAGTGGAAAACTTGCTATTCCCCCCCCCCCCATTATTACAATACTTTTTCTATATTGCATAAACAATATGCGAAAAAGTAAAAAATTACAAAAACAACTTTAACTACTACTTAAGTAACTTTTCAATAAACTTATGTTACTGGGCCAAAGTAAATGTAGACGTAAATAGTATTTTGAAGACAAACTCTTATCAATTAAAGAATGGTGAAGGTGAATTTCCGAATTCTGCAGCTGCTCAGTATTCTGAAGACAAACTTATATCAATTAAAGACTGGTGAAGAGGAATTTTCGATTTCTGCAGCTGCTTTCCCGCCTTCTTTGTTTTCCATTTCTATTTCCGACTAATGAATTCTTTATTTATCGCACGAGTGTTGTAGCGCAGCCCTTTAGGAACGCCTAATTTTTCAGCATATCAAGCTCGCTCTTATTTCCTCGGGATATTCAGATAAACGTTGTTTTACGATTACGTCGTGCGGGAGGCGTTTACGTGCGCGAGACGGTCGCGTCGCCCGCCTGCCGCCGGCTGACGGCGTCCAAGGCCTCCTGGAGGTCCCTCCGCGCAGCCCCGGGTCTCAAGTCGGCCATTCCCTCGCCTCGTAATAACGTTACCTGCCGTTACGATGAATATTGCACCTGCAGCCGCTCTTTCCTGCCGCGAGCCGAGATCCCCTCAATGACGCAGCGGCAACGCTTCAACGCCCGGGACTGCGGCGAGACGGGCGGAAGAGTTGGAACCCCCAGGACGGTAGTTGAGAGTGGAAGTTTACAAGGGTGGTAGCATTGCGCGTGATGGAGGAGTGGTGCTGGAATGCTCAGAGTTCAAAGGGGCACAGGCACTGAAGAGAACCGGTAACCTAGGGCCTTCTACGCCCTTAAACATCAGGACGGGATACTATGTTCATGAATGCAGGGCCTCACAGACCCTGTGCAATATGCTCTTGAAAAATACATACAAAATTTATTTTTATTCTTAATAACTATATTTCTTAACGATTTCAATAAAATTTAGCTCTTGATGATGAAAAAATTACTATTTATTTAAATAACTGTCAAGAAAGTCGGGCGCTTTTAGACTGAACTAAGTGTATCATTCGCTAATCATTTTCAGTGTGTTTTTATTAATTATTCGGCTTGTTATTACTAACGTTAAGATAGTATACACAAGAATAAGTAATAGAAGATGGGTGTGGAAAGAAAGATTACCTTCTAATAACTGTATAGTTTATTCAACAGAGAGTAGAGTTTACTACAATATTAACAGCAGCATTTCTGTAGAGTTTATTGCAGTAGTCACTAAGTCATTGCGAAGAAACAAAAGACAACCAGGCAGCAACTTAGTACAGAGAAAGTAGATAGCAATCAGTATATTCACTCTCGTAAGATACTTGTAAGTGGTATCATTATTATTATTATACTTGGCAGTGGTATCATTAGCATAGTTCTTATGGGATCTTTCTATTCGCAACAAAGCGAAGTGATAAATATAAACTCGGCCATTTAATCATCTGCATCTTCCTTGATCTATAAAAGGATTAGTGAAGCTGAAATGTATTATCATACTATTAAAATTTTAGACTATTATTAAGTAAAACCTATTATTTATCGAGTTTTTGCTCGATATGATTCATCGACTTTAAAACAACTCTGTGAAATAAGCTATTAATTTATTGGATATTTAATAACTTTAAACGAAGACTAAAACTTTAAACCTATTACTGCTGAACAAAGTAAATATTATACACGCGATTAATTCTTAGAGGACTATAAACACTGTTGGAAAATTTGCTTGAAAACAGGATAAGCTTTAAGGGCACAATTTAAGAAAACGAATACATAATAAATTTCGCGCTATAGTACGTCACACACAGTTTTTAACAGTTTTTGACGTTAAATAAATAAAATGAAATAAAGCTAGATGTATGATTTGGCTGTGAAAATCTCTGAATTTTTCGTTAATTCTGCTGAATAAAATTAATAAAACTTTTTATAATTTAAGGTTTTACTTACTTTTATTTACTAACTGGCTGGGAGATTATATGCGACAATGATACAGAAATCTAATTGAAATTAAAATATAGTGTTGGCACTGAAAATGAAAACAAATCATATTATTTGATTCTCGTGGTCTGTGCGATAATTCCATGGTCTCATAAGCCAGCACTGGCTAGAAGGGGTGCCGTAGTGTAACGGTTTGCTACCAAAGTCGGAGGAAGGTGTGCAACGAAGCGTCAGGTAACATTTTTTCTACATTGCTATGTATCCACATAAAACCGGAAAAACATTGATTTCTCTATAAAACTACACGAACTGATTCAACATAATTTGCTACTGTTCTCCTTGAGCTTTGGTTGATGTTTCCACAAGAACCTTGATGTTCAAAGAGAATGTAAATGTTACCTGTTTTTTATCGGTGCCATCCAAAGCGCCTACTCCTGGTGTAATCTTCACTTTCTCTAAAATCACTTATACGTATAAATCAGCAATCACACAAATTTCAGGCTGAAACCCAGTACCTGAAAAAGGCAACTCGAAGTTCGGAACCCGACTACTGAGTGAAATTTGCTCGAGAGTCTGCCTTGGTTCAGCTTGCATGCATTAGAGAGAAAACGGTTCTGATGCTGTTGACTCGTTCGCCGTTCGAGATGGGAACGAATCATTCGACGATTCAGCTGCTCGGGGCGTCCCTTTTGAAATTGCGATTCAACGTAGACTATGTAATATTACGTAAAATTTCCATTTCAAAATTTGAGATTTTCCTAATATTTTAACAACTGCTTTAAAGTCTCTGCAACAAGCTGCTCAATGCATAGAAAATAGTGTCAATGTCCGAACTCGTCAAGAAAGAAAATTTACATTTTTCTGAGTAAGTAGCTGATAATTAATTTATCAGAGCTAAATCTATTATTCAAAAAGACGTTTCAACTATTCATTGCAAAGGCAACATATTCAAAAGTTCATGCTCATGAATTAACATTTCCTTTAAATTAACTATATCCACTGAATATGCAGTACGCATATTTAAGCATAATTATAGCAGAATTATGAGAGAGTATTTATGAGAGCATAATTATGAGAGAATATTTTTAATAACAAGATGATTCTCAGTAGTTTTCATTTATGAAATACTGTAAACATAGATTTGCCTCTGATCGAATATCGCTGACAAAAATTAGTTTCTATTTACAGGTCCCAAGAATATTAATAAAACGCTACTTCTGAAATATCATAAAAACAAGAAGGGTAACAAATCCATTAAGAATATGCAATTGTAGGAACTGGGGCATTCTTTCTAAGAGTAAACAGACCTCGTGTAAAGTATAATGCAATTTAATTACTTTTCATGAACTATATTGTAATGCTTTCGATGTAGGAAAACTGTTGTAAATTTTACTTTTTCAGCTGCTGTAGACTGTTTCACAAGTATCACTTCCTGTTGTATTACATGTTCATCAACTGAATTTTTGCAAATATTTCAATGGGGAGAAGGTAAAACCTCTCTTTCTGTCTACACAAATTGGACGCCTAAGGAAGTTGTTTCGATGTAATCGTGAAATATACTCCGAATTATGTACAATGTAAGGGATTATGTAAAGAGATTCTGCGTTGTTTTTCTCAGCATTAGCGTGTCATATTGGGCTCTAAAATTCACTTCTCCAGCATTTGCAGACTGTTTTTCAGGCATCGCTACGATGTCGTTTTAGTTGTATTGTTTGCTTCTTAAGCTCTATAATTGTAAAAATTTCCATTCCGAAGGGGTAAAAACCTCCCCCGGGCGCGCAGTTGCGGTGGCTGAGAGAGACGAGGAAACTCCCTCGAAGGGCAAACGAGCGAAAGGGCACGACGAGGAATGTCTGAGCAACTCCACCCCGGAGACGCCCGCCTCGGAGTGCTCTTTCGCGCCCTCACCCCGCGAGGGGTACCAACCCGTAAAAATCCCCCCTAATTGCTCCTGCAGGGCCCCGGGCTGGGCGTGAGAGGTGCGGGTGCGGGTGAGAGCGGGAGGGGGGAGAGGAGAGGCGGAGGGGGAGAAGTAGGGGGGATGGCAAGCATGGGAGGGCGGGAAGTGGCGAATGCAATGCGATGAGAGAGGAGACAAGGACGATTGATTAATTGATTGCTATGAATCACTAGTGATTTTGGGCGCTTCAACTACTATGGTCATTAGTCCCGTACGTGTTGTGCGTGTTTTTGCTCGGGAGGTGGCGGTGGTCTTTCCCAGCTGTATGGCGAGATCCAGCGCCGACCTAACGTCGGCTAGCTGGTTTTTTCCTCAACCAAGTATCTCCCACCAGCGGAGCACCGCTCCAGCCAGGACAGGCACTAAGCACCCGATCAGTCTCCCGGCATGTGTGGTAGTGCAGTGCATGTTAGTGTGTGTGATAGGATAGGGCAAGGAAAGGGAAGGAACGATCGCGCGCGGTCCGTGGCCCGTTTGTTAGGGTACTGCTCCGGCATTCACCTGGTGTTGATCGGAGAAACCACGGAAAAGAGCAGTCGGTCGCTAGAATTCTCTTCCAGACAGCGACTGAATTCGGCCTAGCTGACAAGCTAGTGGGGGTCGAAGAGCAATGGTGAGAGGGCGGGATTAGGAAGTGCAGGGGAGAGGTGAAGACAAGGGGAAAGTGAGGGATGCCAGAAAAGATGAAAGGATGAGAACAATGAAGATGAAGTGAGGATGAGGGATAGCATAAACGGGGATGAGGGAGAGCGAAAAGGCGAAAGCAAGAGGAAGAGGCTGGAGGGGCAATGGCACAGGGGCAATGGCGGTGGCAACGGGGAGGCCAATGGAGAAGGGGATTAGGGATATAGAAGGAATGGAGGAGATGTAGGGGGGGAAGTAGGAGTGAGAACATTGTCGATACCGAGGACGGCTTAGAAGGAAAGGGAGAGGGGAAGTTCGCGGCTGTTCCCGGCTGGAAGGAGCGGGATGTGAACAGGTAGAGCGCGATGGGACTGGGGAACTGGTGGGACTGGGGACTTAGGAAGCGGGGAGGAAGAAGGGGGTGGGGCTGGAGGAGGGTGAGGGAATGGGGAAAGTCGTGGCAAGGCGGAGCTGGCGGTAGAGCTCGGGAGCGGGGCGGGGAGGAATGGTCGAGACGGGGATTGGCGAAATGGGACGGGGCGAGGCTGGTGGGAGGGCGGAAAAGCACAGGGAGGGACGGGGCGGGGCGGGGCTTGGGAAGCGGTCCCGAGGGAGGCGGGGACGGACGGGTCGGAGGGGTGTGAGGCAGAGCTGGAATGTGAGGAACGGAGCAGGGCAGGTGGTAGAGGTGGATAGAGACGAACGAGGCGGGTAGAGATCGGAGGGGACAAGGCGGGGCTGGAGGAGGTGTAGGAAGGGGGCGGGGCGAGAGGGCGGGACGATGCGGGACTGGAGGAGGAATAGGGAGCTGAGCGAGATTTGACAAGATGGGGCTGTCTGTAGAACTCGAGGGAGGCGGGGAGAGACCAGGATGGACAGGGCGGGGCTGGAGATGGGTTAGGGAGGGGACGGGGCTGAAGGTCGAGCTTTGCGAGCGAGGCGGAGAGGACTGGCCGAGGCGAGGTTGTGCCGGAATGGGATGGGGCTGGTGAGAGGGCGGAGGAGCACAGCGAGGGACGGGGCGGAGCGAGGCTTGGAAAGCGGGGCTAAGGGAGGCGGGGAGGGACGGGTAGATGTGTGTGGTGGCGGAGCTGGGCCGTTCGGAATGGAGTAGGGCTAGCGGTAGAGCTGACGAACGAGGCGGGGAGAGACCAGAGAGGACGGAGGGGTTGGAGGCTAGGAACCGGGGAGTGTAGGAGCAGGGCTGGGGGAGGTGAAAGGGGCGGGGCTGGAGATGGAGCTGGGGAGCGGGGCGAACTTGCCGATGCGGGGCTGGCGGAGCGAGGCCAGTAGGGCGTGGCAAGGCGGGGCTGGCGGTCGAGTTGAGGAGCAAGACGAGGAGGACAGGGCGGGGCTGGAGGAGGGGCAGGGAGCGAGGCGAGGCAGCAGGTGGAGCTAGAGAGAGGCGGGCAGAGACCAAAGAGGACGGAGGGGCTGGAGGCGTACGAACAGGGGAGCGTGGAGGTGGAGCTGGGGTGGTACAGATGGAGCTGTGGAGCGGGGCGAACTTGCCGATGCGGGGCTGGCGGAGCGAGACCAGTAGGGCGTGGCAAGGCGGGGCTGGCGGTAGAGCTGAGGAGCAAGACAGGGCGGGGATGGCGGAGGGGAAGGGAGCCGGGCGGGGCTGGAGATGGAGCTGGGAGCGTGGCGAGGAGGACTGGCCGAGGCGGGGCTGGACGGAATAGGGCGGGGCGAGGCTTGGGGGTGTCTTTGGAAGTGGGGGTGGGCGGGGCCGGGGGCGGGGCATGGTCTGCGCCAAGTTTTCCCTCGCTTCCGCCGCGTGCGAGCGCGGGCGCGGGCGCGCGCGTGAGGGGGAAGGGGTAATTAGAAGTTGGAAGCACTGCAGGAGGCGCGGCGCGAGTGGGCGTGGCCCTGGCCGGCTGGGGCGCGGCGAATGGAGGGGGCGGGGCAGCGAGCTGCAACATCACTTCCTGATTCACCCCTTCATCCACACCCCTCCGGCTTATTGTTTCACGTACATAACGAAATTCTCAGAGGGGCTTATTCTATCACAGGTTATCATAATTGCAATAATTGTTTGATGCGAACGCTCTTGGCTGACCGGGTGACGTCGCGCCGAAGGCTAGGATGCTGACTTTGCGACCACCTTGTCATGGTCTTCCTCAGGGCTGACGTGCGTCAGGAAGCTGGGCGTCTGGGTTTTATACATCTGGTCTTGGACGTTAATAATTGTTTGAAGAATTCATTTGCTACACATCCGTTACTTCAGAAATAGAATTTTTTCAAGAACTAAAACCAAGTATACTTGTATGACATAAACATTATTCCACAACTAGGTGTATATTTCTCTGTACTTACAATACGTAATTAAAATTACGAAAAACATAAATACAAAAAATTATGTATACTACCTGATACAGCTAGTTTTATGTACGAATTTAGTCTTATTACGAAACTGTTTCTAAAGAATCTAACTCAGCAAATGAAAAGCTCGCTCGTGGCACATAGCGAAGTCACTAGTCCTTCACCACTGCGGTCCGGGTTCGATTACCGTCGAATCTCATGTAAAATTTGTTCCAACAAACTGAGTTTGGCTGCTTCACAAGGGCTAGTCCAACCCTTGTGAAGTGTCCTAAACCCTACCCCTTTCCTAATTCCTTCCCATTTCTGGCCGCTGGGTAGTGACGCAAGTGCGCGTAGTAGGAGGCGCGTACGCGGATTTTCTACCTGGCGGTCCTCTGGACAACCGACAAACGAGACGAGACTTGCATACATATATACTCTCTGCTTACATACGAAAGATATTAATGGAGGATTACTTTGCGCTTAGCGCTCGACTCGGGGCGAAGAGACGCGTTGCGTCGATTCAGGTCGCAACAAATTTAAAAAAAATTAAAAGTTATTGAATACTAATGCATTCGCAATAGCTAAACTTTAGAGGAGATCTGCCCATACCATGAGATTAAAGCATATCGTGCAATAGCAAAAAAGTTAACAAAGTTTTCTCGTGAATCTCTTCTGTTCTCTGAACCTCTTGAATTTTGAACTTGTAGTATGGACTGCCTGGTGAATAAAATTTGCATAATGCATTTCTTTTTCTAAAGAGACACTGTGATCACTCCAAAAATATAAATAATAAACTTTTATGCCTTTGATACGTATCCATTATTGCAATATATTTTACATATTTCTCATAATGGAATTACTTGTCTGAATCTCAAAACATTGCAAAATAAGTTTGACTCGTTGGAGTACTATTTTTGCACAAACATATATAACACGTTTGAATTCTAAACAAAAAGATAAAATACTTTGTATCTCTTGTTTTAATAACTTTTATGACATTAAATAAAATAATATTTTAAATTAATTTTTACCAATAAAGAACTAATTGCTAATGCTATAAAAGCACCCTCTTTTACGTGTAATTGGTAACTGTTGACTAATATAATATTGTACTTTCTAACTTACTAACTCTGCAGTCACGACTTGAAAAACTCAAACACTTTGAAGCCGTTTTTTAAAAAACCTGGTTTACATATTTTTAAAAAATCATCACTATTTTACTCACATTTCCGCGAAACCTTATCATATATTCAACAATGTAGTGTATCATTAAGATATTTAATTTTGAACAACAGATTCTACTAAAATATTATCATCTACAATATAGTTGTAGGCAGACGCCCAATAATCTGAAGCTTTTGCATTCTTCAAGTTTTCCGATATATTACTGACAATCGGACCTGCGGGAGATGAACTCCTTCACTCCGGTCACTTTATTTGACGCTCCCTAAAGTACGCATACTCTCAACCATCTACAATTTCTGAGCAACTAATCAATTGGGCGTTTCCTTATTTCCGCTTACCCCCTTCACGTTAGTCCAGAGCATTCTTCCCCACCCCTCCCTGGCATCACGTGATCCTCCCCCAATGCCTCTAACAAGGGTGCCGAGTACAAGATCCACGCCAGGTTAAAATAGCTAACTTGTAAACATTTCGGAATTCCAAGGATTTCAATGAAAAAATGACCTTTATCCTGTTATTAAGCAAAGATTATTTGTGCCAAAAATTTTAAGAAAAAATTGAAGTCGTGTTTAAGAAAATCTTGGTTAGTTATCTTTAAAAAATAGTCACTATTTCACTCAAAATTCCGCAAAACATATTTTCAAAACTTTGTGGTGCATGTCGTAACTGAAAAAATTAATTTTGAAGAACAGCTTCCACTAAAAAATCACTATCTTCTACAAGACAGCCTTATAGGCAGACTTGAACTTTAACTTTTACAATTTTTGAAATTTTAAAAATTGTACTGAAAATCGGACCTGCGGGAGAGCAACACCGTCACAACGGAACTAATGACCTACGTAGTTGATGCTCCCGGAAGCAATAAATACTTATACACTCACAGCCATCCAAGCAACTAATCATTGGGGCGTTTCCTTATTTCCGCTCACCCTCTTCACGTTAGTTCACAGCATTCTTCCCACCCACCCCCTGGCAGCACGTGAGACTCCCCAAGGTCTCTAACACGAGCAAGGGTGGCGAGTGCAAGATGCACGCCAGGTTAAAAGAGTTAATTTCTAAACATTTCGGGATTCCAAGGATTTCAATGAAAAATCGACCTTTATCGTGTTATTAAGCAAAGTTTATTTGTGCAAAATATTTTAAAGTCGTTTTAAAAAAAATCTTGTTTACGTATCTTTCGAAAGTCGTCACTATTTCACTCAAAATTCCGCGAAACCTCATATTTTCAAAACTATGTAGTACATGTCAAGATTGAAAGATTTAATTTTGAAGAACAGATTTCACTAAAAAATCACTATATCGTACAAGACAGCCTTCTAGGCAGACTTCAAAAGATTTTTAACTTTTAAAATGTTTGAAATTTTAAAAGTTGTACTGAAAATCGGACCTGCGGGAGAGCAACTCCGTCACACCGGAACTAATGACCTACGTAGCTGACGCTCCGGGAAGCAATAAATACCTACACACTCACAGCCATCCAAGCAACTAATCATTGGGGCGTTTCCTTATTTCCGCTCACCGCCTTCACGTTAGTCCACAGCATTCTTCCCACCCACCCCATGGCCTGCCGGGAACCTCCCCCAACGCCTCTAACAAGGGTGGCGAGTGCAAGGGGGCGAGTCTGAGCTGCCTACGACGGCGCCTAAGAGGGGGGTTGGGAGGGGGCTGAGCAAAGTTTTGATTTCCTGTCACTCTCCGGTGCGCAAAGGGTGCAGCCCCTGCTCCTCCTCCTGATTACTCCTTGGAGGAAGTGTAATCTCTGCGGGTCGTAGGACATGGCAATGAAGGAGGAGTTATTTTCCTACGAACAGAAAGGATTCAGGAAACCTTTAAGTTATGGATGTTTTACTTATTTGTGTAACCAATGGGGCTGGTGAAATAAAAAGCTGTAGAAATGATTCTTGTAGTATTTCATACTTTATTCCGTGAACATCACATATGGCTAATCGCATTAACCTCAATAACTATATCTATTAAAACCATATTTAATATCTTTTTGTTCTCAATGTTTACAAGTGCCCAAAATGGGATGCCTTCACCCTCGTACAGTATCTGGGGTCTTATAGGTCCCCATTATCATTAATTTGTTAAAATTGTTCTGAATATTTGCAGCCCGGATTGTTCTGAGGAATAGTCTGTAATTTTCTCATTGCTATTTGAAACATATTGTCATGAACTTAAAAAAATGTGTCTAACACCGTCAATTTTTATCAGATATTTGATTTATTTCGAAATAACACTCACAAAAACATAAATATTTCTGAAGTATTATGAATAAAAATGGTGGCTACATAGGTTAAGGTTATTATTTACATCAAATATTTAGTCTTTAAATTTTATTTATTATATTATTGAAAATAACTTATAAAAGACACTCATATAAAATCAGTTATTTACACCCAGCATATCCTCATACACATTTGTGTTTACCACTTCCAGTTGTCAGTAGAACTTGTGGTCCAGAAAGACCTCGGGTGTAGTACTTGATAAATAACGCAGAGATGGTACGAGGGTTAATCAAATGGAGCGATGATGGATTGAGACGCAGTGCTAAAGGCAGACCTTTGAGAAAATCTGTTGCAAACCCGCTTTTTCCACATGGATCCACCCGCTGAGTTAAGCTGAGGGACACCACATTTTGATTACTGTGCAACGTTACTAGTTGGAGCCCATAAAAATGAAATTAAAAAAACTCCAGATACTACAAAATAGAGCCATGAGAGTAATAATTCAATGCAATAGATACACTCCAGTGCTAGACATGCTAAATACTCTGCAATTTATGTCAATCAAAGAGAAAATTCATTGCAAGACGCTAATTTTTATTTTTAAATTATTTAAAAATCATATAATAGGAGATTTAGTAAAAAAAATCCAAAGAGTGAAAGATAAAACAAGGGAAACAAAACAAGCACAACATTTAGTAATTAATTTCAGTAAAACTGCACAGGCAAAAAATAGACTATTTGACAAAGGGTTTGAATTATATAATAAATTACCGTTATAAATAAAAAAATATTAAGAAATTAAAGAATTTAAAAGGACAATTATAAAATATATTAAAGTAGAAAATTCATTTTGTAAATTGTTAATAAATATAACCTATCCCTAACTTATACCTATTGATATAAACTGTGTATGTAAATATGTATTTTGTATAACAAATAGCCGAGACGGCTAATAAATCAAATCAATCAATCAAAACCATTGCCACTGTTTTTGTATTGCCTCTGACATGCCGGGAGACCGATCTGGAGCTTAGAGCTTGTTCTGGCTGGGGCGGGGCCCCACTGATGGAAGATACCTGGTGTGGGAAAGCAAGCCGACATGACTGCTCTCATCCGTTGTTTTCCGTGGTTTCTCCGATCAACACTAGGCGAATGCCGGAGCAGTGCCCTAAAAACGGGCCACGGACCACGCGCGATCTTTCCTACCTCTTCCTTGTCCTAACCTCTTGCCTTACACACACACACACACACGCACACACTTACACTAGCATGCACTACACTACCACATATTCCGGGAGACCGGTCGGGAGCTTAGAGCTTGTCCCGGCTGGGGCGGTGCCCCGCTGGTGGAAGATACGTGGAGGTCGAAATATCCTCCAGCTGATGTGAAGTAGGTCATTTTCTGCCAAATTCTGCTAAAATGTTTTCAGTTTTTGAGCGAAAGCAAAGCCATATACATTTCGAACATTTTCTTTACTTGAAGTCTTTTCTACGGGGACGCACAAGACAATGGATTTGTTTGAAGAACATGATCAATATTTGGAGTGTTCCTATTGCATAAATGTTATTTTCATCGGCAAAAACTAAAATAAGACTGCTACGGATTTATGGACAGGGCTGACTCTATGAGAGCGCAGAAGTTTAGACGGAGCGATTACGCAAAAATACAGAACAGAAGAAGATGAACAAAGATACAGAAAAAAACTTTTGTGGTTCATTGGTGACACCTTCTCATTCCAATGCTTTAATAAATTTCATTAAAAGCTCATATTTTGAATAATGACGATGATTAATATTACTATTTCCTATGTGTACGATTACAGTTGTAGTTTGCCAATGCCATTCCCTAGATAGATGGCCGTAGTATAATCTTGATGTAAATCATTATGAGATGAATGATTGTGGAAGAGCTAATGGTTCAGATTGATTGATTAATTACTTTTTCGTGGTTCCTGACGCGTCAATTGCTATGGTAATATCCCGTACGCATTTTGTACTTTTTTCCATGGGATTTGGCGATGCTCCCCACGCTGAATTGTTAGATCCCGCGCCGACCTACACATCTACATGCAGGGTTTTCCTCATCCAGGTGTCCACTAGCGGAGCACCGCCACAGCCAAGTGGGGTATAAGATCACAGACGTGTGTCCAGACATTTGTGGTTGTTTAGTGCATGTAAGTTTGTGTGTAAGTAAGGGGTGAGGATGGAACAAGGAATGGGAATGAAAGATTGAGATCAGTCCGTGGCCCTTACTGTTCCGGCATTCACCTGATTGATCGGAGAAAGAACGGAAAACCACTGTTCAGAGCAACCGGATAGAATTCTTCTTCAAACAGTGGCTGCATAGAACCCCATTAAATAAATATATTTAGAATAATTTTTCTACGACCTCTACATAGATCATGTATGAGTAATTTCAGATGAAAAAACCCACCAGTTTTTTTCTTAGCAAAAACTATTTCCATTGCCGTTTTGCCCTCAGAAACCTAGATTTCCATAGACAGTTTTTCTTTGAAATTTTTCGATTTAGTCGTGGACTGTAAATCAGTGCTACTTTATACTTGTAGGTTGAAATAGAATAATTTTGACAAAGGTGTTGCATTTTAGGGTAAGAGTAGGTATCATTCTAATGAAATCTAATACTAAATATTTTCCATTCTTAAATATAAGATGTATGGTTAAATTGTATTGTGTATCTTACACAAATTCATTCAAAACCCATGAAAACTTATTTTAGAACAGAATAAATAATGTTTTAAACGTTGTTTATGAATGGATTGGAATAGCGAACAAAATGACAAAGAATTTAGTTTTCGAAGATATTTTACAATTATTCAAACATCATTTGGGTAGAACTGAGCTAGTTGAGAAGAGGAATTTACTTCGTAGCACTGCGTGATAATTTATACTGCATTTCTCATATTCTTTATTTACTTTGTCTACGTCTCTAAGGATGAAACTAAGTAAAATGAATGTAATTATTCTGAGTTAAAATGATTTACTTGGTAAACTAATCCGATTATTTACGGAATCATATTTGGTGTGCAAAGTTGAATCGTTGCTCTCGTGATCTCTGTAATTTAAATGTGAACGTTGGAAAAACAACAGAAAGTGAGAAAATATTGTGGAGATAATGGCCATGGAAACAGCTTTGTTTTCTTCCTTAATTCGAAAACTGAGATCTTGTCGAAGGGTGTGAAACAAAAATAATGAGCGAAAGAATTGCTTTATGATTTGATTACATGCAAAGGGGGAAGTAATTGTTTTAAGAAAGTTCTCAACAACAATAATTCAACTGTTGATGTTATAATCACTGTTCTCAAGTAGAATCCAGATAAGTGAAAGTAAAAATTAACAAATTAACGCAATTAATAAAAAAGGTGAGGTTGGAAGATTTTGACTTAAGACTTATATTTAATTTATTTTATGTTGTAAAAACTGTTAACATTTTTATATCAAAAAATATTTATTGTTGTCAAGCAAACATTACATGAAATAAAAAAGTATGATTATAGGAACGCCAAGGAATTTTATAGAAGTATAGATAGAAATATTTATATTTATAGAAGTTTGCTCAATATGTTTCAAATACATATCAAAATTAAATCGAATTTCATTTACGTGATACAGTTTATTTGAGTTAGAAAGGAACTCATGTTTGATGCATGTGTTTAACGCTGCATGATAAACAATCAGAACAGCATTCAGAGCCTCCAAACACATCGTGCGTTCATCTTCTCGGGTGCTCCCACGCCCAGAAGATTCCAACGCCACCACAGAGAAAATATGTGAAACTTAGCTTCTTTTTAAGGAGTTCATCTGTTTCCGGGGCGGAACCCATAAATATCACGCGATCTTCGCGAGGAAATATTTAAGACGACAATTGCTTTCCTCCTTTGCTCCCGAGAAACGTCCCAGAACGAAGGAGACGGCGGAAGAAAGAAAGAGAATGCTTCGGGGTAAATGGGAGGACTGAGGGGATGTTTAAAATGAGCGGCGAGGCGGGAAGTGCGGGGGGGGGGGGTTGAAGGCGTCCCGAACTGTCGCTTCTGTTTCACAGACAACTCCAACGTTGCGTTTTGAGGGAGGTTCTTTTCGACGACCTGTAGAAGGCGTTTGTTCCCCAGTTTCTAATTGTTGTCTTGAAGATAAGATTATTCCACTTTGTTCTTTTGTTTCTTGTTAAAGGGTTGTAGCTTGGTGGCTTCGTTTTGAGCATGGACTCTACCGATTCTATTAATTGAAGAAAAAGGAAAATAACATTTGAGGAGACGTAACTGTTGAACCAATCAACGAACTCTCATGACTGGAAGACCCAGCGAAAAGTTGTTTTAAGCGTGCGTGTGATACAGGCTGTAGGTTGTTTGTAACTAAATTAGAGGTGCTACAAAAGTACATAGTTTCTCGCAATATTATAATGATATAGTTAAGTAATTTTAGTCTTTCTTACACTTCAAATATTACTTTATCTCGTAAATAAATGAATTGTGACAAATAGATATTTTAAATTTAAATGTTGTTCAGATCCTTTATTTTAGGACAACTTTCTTACCATAAATACTTTCAAAAATATTTTATATCATAACTTTAATCTTATTTTGATATCACACGACGTTTCGGTGACTGTTTTGTTTCCCTTCTCAGGTACAACTATTATACTTGAAAACTAAATGTAATATATACACAAACATGTACAAAATATACAAAAACAATCTGATTTTGTTGAGTACATGGTGGGGTGCAGTCCAGCCACATCACCGTTACTTGGATGAATGTATGTAACCAATCAAACATTATGGAAGCTCAAAAAAATATTTTAATTGGATGTGGACAAAATAAAATTATTCCAAACTTTATTAGTAATAGTTAGAAAGATATATCCTTTGCTATCAATAAAAATATAAATTATTTTCTTAAGAAACAACAATAGGACTGTGATGATAGAACGATTTTTCTATGTGTGTGTGTGTGGGGGGGGTATGGTGCAGTGTTCAGCTGTCTTAATGCTTTCTTAAATATATTTTTTATTTGTTGAATTTAAAATTAATTTTTATTTGTTGATTTATAGTATTTGTAGCGTATTCAGTGACTTTCGTTACTTTAGAAGCTTAGTAAACTAGTAGCCCTAAAACAGCACGTACTTTCTCACCCCTATTTTCACGCAAAATCACGCGAAAAGCACTCAAATTTTTGAAAAATTGCACATGACCTTATCTGAAAATATATCTTGGAGGAACAGATTTCCTAGAGAATTTTCCCCTGAATTTAGCAACTGGATTTATCTGCTTTTTCATTACAAGGGCCCTTTAATAAGAGTTTTTCTGCCGAAAATTCGCAGTTTTTCGCTCCGCATTATATAACTTTCTTTCTACTCCGTAGCGAGAATGTAAAACTATATTTGTGAATATGTTTTATCTGCTTCTGAGAGGCTGAAGTCTTGGTACCCTTTCACGGTGCATGTACTACTGCTAATTAATGATATTGAACGTAAACAATTCTCTTGCAATTCATTACTGATAATATTGTGTTCCAAACTTGTCGGTGAATCACAAGCAAAAGGACACACATTAAATTGTGAACTATTACTAACAATAAGTTTCCTTTTCTCTTCTAACAGAATAAACAGTAATTAATAATCTCACACACAAGTAACTTAAAAAAGATATATCAAACATGATTCAGACATTTAGGAGTATATAAAACAAATGTAACTTGCGTGAACAATACAAAACATTGCAATAGATAAATTCCCAACAAGGAAAATTTTACAATTCATTAGTTTTTGTTTACAAAACGGTGTCCCTTCAGATAAAATAACATTATCATGCCAACACGGCAACGCTTATTTTTTTTATTCCGAAGAAACTCCTCGAATCGCACTCACCGTTATGTGTATGTTATGTGCGCAACCATAAATTATTGTGACATGGGTTGTGATTATCATTTCTGAGCGCAAGACAACAGTGTGAAAGGTGATGTTTGAATGATTTTAGATGGAATGGTGGCTGAATGGGGTGGCACGAGAAGCCTTCTATCCAATGGGACTAAGAAACTATCCATGTGTTGTGCGGGACCACCCGATTACCTTTCGTTTCGCGCACTTGGAACCAGCACCAAATCCCGACGATACCATGCTCTGCTCACAAACCCATATGGAAACAAAAACTAAGCCATCTCTTACTTTCGATTTTACCAAACACACGTCCAAATAAAAAAAAACATGATTAGTGTGATTGATAAAAAAATTCCAACTGCTCACTATAACAAATAAAGCTGTTCGTTTTAGAATACAGATTACATCGGCAGTTTAAGTGTTTTAGAATGGTTTTATTTCTCAGTCAGGTTTATTGTTACTTAATTAAATAATAAAATTTATTACTACCACACACTTTCCTGCACCTCTACATTTTTTCTCAATTCATTTTGTTCGTGTAGAGATTGTGTGGCATCTACTGTGTTCCCTCTTAGATATCCATTTCTGTTTTGCTTCCTTCTTCCTCCCTACGAGGCAGTTTCCCTTCTTGTTTGTTGCAATCCAAGGGGGAGATAGTGAAGAGGCCACTGTCGGCCATGTTGCCAGGAGAGGAACATTGGTTTGTGTGGTTGAGAGGGTTCGCGCATAAGGTATCCCATTGCTGCCGGAGTTGTGGGAAGAAAATGAGAAAGTAAATGACGTTAACGGTGCACGAAGAAGAGGATCTATGTGAAAAGAGAGGAAACTGAAATCTCGGGGGATTTAGAAAAAAATCTAGATGCCATTCATGTGACACGAGTATAGAGAATGCAAATTGAAAACGATGTTCCTTTCTTTATTTACGATGTGCGTTTGTGGTTTACGACTATCGCTCACAATAAGAAGCTGACGAAATTATTTGGGTTTAAGTGGGCGGTTTGGAAGAATGTTTTTTCAAAAATTATAGAAATCTACATCAACATTATGAGGAATAGAACATGTTTAGACATACGATATCGAATGCAAACTAAATTTAGTGGTAATAGTATACTACATTAGCGAATATGTATGACAGGCAATATCATAACAAAATCTACGGTTTTATAAATTATGAAATTGTTTTAGCGTAAGGTGAATTTAGTTTGGAAGCAATTTGAGAGAAATATGTGCTCCATTGGAAATTAATTGTCTTGATGGAATATTAAAAATTGTAAAAAGAAGGAAAAGAAATTGAGATATCTTGGTGTATAAATTGTAATATTCAATTTACAAAGAATGTGGGGGAACAATCGAATGCAACGAAAGTGACTATTCTGTTCTATGGATCGACATCCCGGTACGGGCCTTGGCCGACCAGCTGCGACCCAGCCTCCGGTCATGGGATAAGGGGTTCGTGTGTAGCACGAAGACATCTCTTCACCGTATCTACTGGTCTTCACAACCTAAGGGTGGGCTTTCTCATCACCACACAGCAATAAATACTGGGACGTTTGTAAGGAAAGCGCACAGGTACAGTTTACCTCGGCCAGGAATCGAACCCGGGGTTGTGCCGTAGAAAGCGAGCACACTAACTAACGAGGGAGGCAACGACCACTCAGGGAGGCAACGAAAGTGACTAGCAAGGTAAAAAGGTAAACAATGGGACCAATCGAAATTCAGTGAATAATTTTGAACAACAAAGTTGAAAACGATGGGAATTACTCATCAGCAGGGGCAGTATAGACCAGGGGTGTACAACTTGCAAGGGCCACAATAAAACCTTTAACATGGTTGCAGGCCAGATTTTCATTACTCGGACAAACCTCACCTGACATCCCTATATTGTTCGGCTGCTCTGAAACGGGGGGAGGGGGAATGGACAATAATGTTAACAGGCCGTACTATGCATAACGCAGGGAAACACATTGGGAAGACCGGGAGCGGTAGCTCAGTGCATCAACTGATGTTACTACAGCGCCTCTGCCCGGGAGAACCTAGGTTCGAGTCCTGACAGCGGCAGGATTTTCGACACTAGCGTTTCAGCTAGGTCCAATTCAGTCACTGTCTGGAGGAGAATTTTAGCGGCCGACTGCTCTGATCCGTAGTTTTCCGTGGTTTCTCCAATCAACACCAGGCGAATGCCGGAGCAGTACCCTACCAATCGGGCCACGGACCGTGCGCGATCTGTCCTTCCTCTTCCTTGTCCTATCCTCTCCCCTTACACACACATTTACACAAACATGCACTACACTACCACATATCCTGGGAGATCGGTCGGGAGTTTAGAGCTTATCCCGGCTGGGGCGGTGCCCAGCGGGCGGGAGAGTCCTGGTTAGGGGGAAACCCCACTAGCCGACGGTAGGTCGGCGCCGGATCTCGCCATCCAACGGGGGAAGATCACCGCCGTTTCCCGAGAAAAAAAACATGCACTACACTAACGGGACTAATGACCAAAGCAGTTGACGCGCCCGGAAACACGAAAAAATCAATCAATCAACACATTGGGAAAACGTTTTTCTGAATTTCCTAGAATTAAATCTAAACTTAAACTATTTTTTCTTTAAGGGGGTGTTGTCCCAGGCAGGGTGCATGACGTAGGCGCTCAATATTCTCTCGCCCGACACGGATGCAAGGGTCTCTCACTTTTTAATAATGACCTTTCGCGGGCCACAATAAATGGCACCGCGGGTCGCCAGTTGGACAACCCTGGTATATACGGGGATTTGAGAGCGTAGGTAGAGCGTGGGCGGTGAAGGAGCAGGTAGACGGCGTTCATGAGCGTGGGCGTGAAGCGTGAAGGAGCGTGGGTGGCGTAGACGGAGCGTGGGTGGCGGAGACGGAGCGTGGGTGGCGTAGAAAGAATGTGGACGTTGAAAGAGCGTGGGCGTGAAGCGTGAAGGAGCGTGGGTGGCGTAGACGGAGCGTGGGTGGCGTAGACGGAGCGTGGGTGGCGTAGAAAGAGTGTGGACGTTGAAAGAGCGTGGGCGTGAAGCGTGAAGTAGCGTGGGTGGCGTAATGGAGCGTTGGCGGTGTAGACAGAGCGTGGGCAGCAAGCGTGAAGGAGCGTGGGTGGCGTAGCCAGAGCGTGAGGGGCGTAGGCGCAGCGTGGGCAAGGCCAGAGGGTGCAAGCGACGTCCATAGCTTCGCAACCGGAAATCGGCCCCAGCCCTCCCGTTCGCATCCGGTGCTGTCGTCTGCTTCCGGCGTCTCTCCGACGTCTCGACTTCCGTCGTCTGCGCCCCGATTGACATTGCGGACGCGATCGGCAGCTGCCAGTCTTTTACAGGGCGCTGCGTGCGGATAATGAAAACTGCAGGTATCCCTTTGCTAAATTTTATCTTTCAAATAACGAATCCTATATTCAACACTTTATATTGTTCATGACTAGGATTATTAAGTTACGTTATTATCTTGATATTTGGAAACACCGATAAAAATAATTGGCAAAAAAAGGAAGAAACGAAAAGGCTTTTAATAAAATCACCTACTTATTTTTAGACTCGTAAATTAATTATATGGAATTAGTTTGTGATCTAAGACTTTTTTCGTTTTTAGTGTTTAGCTTCTATTGCCTATTTTAAATATTTTTTTACTTAAAAGATTAAAGATATTTTTTAATGATGAATAGGATGTTGCTGCAGTATTTCTTCTTTGCCTGCGGATGATAAAATGTTTTAACTACTCTCGTTGGCGCTCCGAACAGAGTAGAAGGAAACTAATGACGTAACTTAACATGACACTTTTATTTTAAAATTTACGAAAAGAATTGGTGTACAATAAAATAAAATATTAATATTACGATATCGTCTTGTATGTTAAACTATTGGACTGTTTTCGTTACAAACCTTTTTCTTTTTACGCCGTGTTCGTTTCAAGAATAATCTAATATTTATTTTGAAAATATATTAGTCTGAATTGGCAAACCTCAATTAGTCATGAGATTATTTTAGAAATCACACGAGATATAATAGACGAAAATAAACTCATTTAAATCTAATCGACAAAAGAAAGAAATCATTACAGCACCTCTAAAGAGGGGAAACGAAGATACTTAACCTTCTATTTCACCCTGAATCTTCTACAGATGGTTAAATAAGATAAAATTTGTTAGTAAATCGTAAAAATGACACTCATCAAAATAATTAAGAAACGTCCCTTATCTTTCAAAACGTTTTATACGTATTATATTTTAAATTTATTTATAGCATCGCGTCGGGGTTATCTGCGGAAAAAAGGCGGTATTGGAGACGGTGTTCGCGAAAGAGCGAGATACAAAGCAGGGAGGTACTATGACCGATCCAGGTTCGGATTGATTCATTAGTAATTCCAGGCGCGTGAACTGCTGTCATTAGTTCCGCAAGTTAGTGTATGACTTTTTTGCTCAGGAGGTGGCGGTTATCTCGACCCGCTAGCGGGAAAGATCCGGCGACGAACTACGGTGGGCTAGAGGGGTTTTCTCAACCAAGTATCTCCTACCAGCGTGGCACCGCCATGGCTGGGTCAAGCTCCCGACCGGTCTTGCGGCATGTGCGGTAGTGAAGTGCATGTAAATGTGTGTGTTGAAGGGGTGAGGATAGGACATGGAATAGGAAGGAAAGATCGCGCGCGGTCCGTGGCCCGTTTGTTAGTGTACTGCTCCGGCATTCGCCTGGTGATCTGAGAAACCACGGAAAACTACCGATCAGAGCAGCCGGACGCTAGATTTCTCCTCCAGACAGAGGCTGAATTCAACATAGCTGACAAATTAGTGTCGAAAATCCTGCCACCGTCGAGTCTGCAGAGACATCACCCAAGACTCGGTCATAATTTGAAGCAAACTAAAACACGTATGCCCACGAGATCTAGTAATAATAAAAACAATTTTCGTGTTATTCCGCACTTTGTAACCTATTGGATTGAAACTCTTAACAACTTTACATTGGAATCCTTCTCGGAACGCATTGGAATCCATCTTCGCTCGTCCAAAGGAACAATGACAAAATTGCTGAATTGTGCGAAAGAAAGTAGTCAGGTCAGAACTACTGTAGAAAGTTAATATATCTGCAAAAATTACGACTGAAATGTTATTTTGTTCTGGTCCGCATGGGGAAAGTTTTGCTGTTGAAATATCACGTGATTATAACCTAATTTGAGAACAACAAAGCACCAGTTGATTGTGTTATGTTAGAACACTACATGAAAATACCCTTTTTGATAGAACATTGTCACAAGAGTCTTCTGTGGCACTATGTCGTTCACTGACCTTACTGCTTCAAGCCTCTGAGTCTGAAACGATGTGTTCGCGTTGTATAACTAGTGCATTTTGCTGGAGTCCCCGCTTCACAGCTAGCAAACACCCAAAGCAGCTTGGGGCTGATTGTAACTCTCCATGGAGGACACTGATCAGTGGTCTTGGGTCGAGCAAAGCGCCGGCGGTGAAAGGCGATGGGGGGCATTTAGAACACCAAACCATCGCCTAATACACCCCTCCCTATTACGAACAAAGCAAATAAGTATAGTGCTTCTTTCGACAGGTTTTGAGCTCCGTGTATCGCTGGCATTACGAGTTTGCTTAGTTTAACTAGTGCATTCGTGTATTTTCCTGGAGCCTCAGCTTCACAGGGAGCCACCATCCAAAGCACCCACTCTAGTCTTCATGGAGGATACAGCAAAATGTGTCTCGTGACGTCGGTCCGAGCAGGCGGTGAGACCCGAAAAGGGGCAGTTGGAGCACTTAGCCATCGTCTGCAGCCTAACTCACTCCTCCCTTTTACGAACATAGCAAATAAATGTAGTGCTTTGATACCCAGGCCTTGAAATCCGAATCTCTCTGCCCACTTATCCTACTGCCACAAACCCCACCATAACTGGACACCGATGTGTTGCGTTTTACAATAAGTGTATTTTGTAACTAGATAGTATATGTAGAGGACTTACGGACTATTTTGACTCGTCGGAAAACATATGAACGACCTGCAGGGCGAAGAAATCGCAAGAGATAACGATGAAAGAATTTACAAATGAGATAACTGTATACGAACTGAAAAAATGAGTGCATGAACGTAACTTGCAGATTTACTGGCACCAGTGGCCAAGCAGTAATCGGTCTATTCTTGTAGAGTCTCTCTATTGTGTTTACCATGGAGCCCTAGCTTCAGCAGGGTACTCTGGTTATAATTCTCCATGGAGGACACAGCGACGTGTCTCGTGACACCGGTCCGAACACAGCGGCGACCGTGAGAGCCGAAAAGGAGTAGTTAGAGCACTCAGTCATCGTCTGCCACCTAAAAACCCCTCTATATTACGAACATAGCAAATAAATATAGTGCTTCGATCCTCAGGCCATGAATCCGTATCTCTCTGCCCACTCATCTCACTGCCCCAAGTCCCTCCATAACTGGACATCGACATTGAAACAATGTGTTGCCTCGAATAACTAGTGTATTTAGAAACTTGTTTGTGTGTATCGTGGAGCCCCAGCTTCCCAGGTAGCCACCACCCAAAACAGCCACTCCGGTCGTAACTCTCCGCGGAGGACCCAGCTCCGCGTGTCTCGCCGTGGCGGGGCGGCGCCGCGGAGGGCGTGGGCGATACGAGCGGGCGGCGGGGCGTGCGTGCGCCCGGCCATCGCCCAGGGCGCCTCTCGTCTCGCCTCCCCCCCCCCGCCCGCGCGGCGCACGTTGTCGTGGCGACCGCGGGGCCGGCTGGCGCACCAATGGCAGGAGGCTCTATTGATCGCCGGCCCATGCATCACCCGCGCCCCGCCCCCGCGCCCCGCCCCGCGGCCGCCGCCGCCTCTATTGATTCCACAGCAGCCGCCGCCGCCGCCGGCCGCGGACACGGCAAGCGCGTAGGGGCGAGGGCGCTGGCGTGGGCGGGGGAGGAGGGCGGGCGCGCCGCCCTTGCTTGGTGGCCTCAGGGGGGAGAGGACGGGGCGACCTGCGAAGGGACGACGGCGCGGGGAAAACGGGAAAGATACAGAGGTTAGAGGCGTAGGGGAGGGAGAAGGAAGATGAGGGAGAGAAGGCGGAGGGAAGAGGTGGGCATAACAAGGATAGTACGTTTTAGGCAACAAGCAGTCAAATACATAACAAGACAAGATGAAAGGAAAAGGCGGAGGAGGAGGAGGAATAGAAGATTATGCGAATGATAACAATGAAGCCAAGGGACAAGTAGAGGAAAGAGCTAAGGAAAGCGCAGTCCAGCTACTGGCAGCAAGGGGGTCTGGAGGAAAAGACAGGCAGAGCGTATGGAGGGACAGTGCGCGGGCACCCATGCTTGGTGGCCTCAGGGGGGAGACGACGGGGCGACCTGCGAAGGGACGACGGCGCGGGGAAAACGGGAAAGATACAGAGGTTAGAGGCGTAGGGGAGGGAGAAGGAAGATGAGGGAGAGAAGGCGGAGGGAAGAGGTGGGCATAACAAGGATAGTACGTTTTAGGCAACAAGCAGTCAAATACATAACAAGACAAGATGAAAGGAAAAGGCGGAGGAGGAGGAGGAATAGAAGATTATGCGAATGATAACAATGAAGCCAAGGGACAAGTAGAGGAAAGAGCTAAGGAAAGCGCAGTCCAGCTACTGGCAGCAAGGGGGTCTGGAGGAAAAGACAGGCAGAGCGTATGGAGGGACAGTGCGCGGGCACCCATGCTTGGTGGCCTCAGGGGGGAGACGACGGGGCGACCTGCGAAGGGACGACGGCGCGGGGAAAACGGGAAAGATACAGAGGTTAGAGGCGTAGGGGAGGGAGAAGGAAGATGAGGGAGAGAAGGCGGAGGAGAGGCGGGCATAACAAGGATAGTACGTTTTAGGCAACAAGCAGTCAAAGACATAACAAGACAAGATGAAAGGAAAGGCGGAGGAGGAGGAGGAGGAGGAGATTATGCGAATGATAACAATGAAGCCAAGGGACAAGTAGAGGAAGGAGCTAAGGAAAGCGCAGTCCAGTTACTGGCAGCAAGGGGGTCTGGAGGAAAAGACAATCAGAGCGTATGGAGGAACAGTGCGCGGGCACCATGCTTGGTGGCCTCAGGGGGGAGAGGACGGGGCGACCTGCGAAGGGACGACGGCGCGGGGAAAACGGGAAAGATACAGAGGTTAGAGGCGTAGGGGAGGGAGAAGGAAGATGAGGGAGAGAAGGCGGAGGGAAGAGGTGGGCATAACAAGGATAGTACGTTTTAGGCAACAAGCAGTCAAATACATAACAAGACAAGATGAAAGGAAAAGGCGGAGGAGGAGGAGGAATAGAAGATTATGCGAATGATAACAATGAAGCCAAGGGACAAGTAGAGGAAAGAGCTAAGGAAAGCGCAGTCCAGCTACTGGCAGCAAGGGGGTCTGGAGGAAAAGACAGGCAGAGCGTATGGAGGGACAGTGCGCGGGCACCCATGCTTGGTGGCCTCAGGGGGGAGACGACGGGGCGACCTGCGAAGGGACGACGGCGCGGGGAAAACGGGAAAGATACAGAGGTTAGAGGCGTAGGGGAGGGAGAAGGAAGATGAGGGAGAGAAGGCGGAGGGAAGAGGTGGGCATAACAAGGATAGTACGTTTTAGGCAACAAGCAGTCAAATACATAACAAGACAAGATGAAAGGAAAAGGCGGAGGAGGAGGAGGAATAGAAGATTATGCGAATGATAACAATGAAGCCAAGGGACAAGTAGAGGAAAGAGCTAAGGAAAGCGCAGTCCAGCTACTGGCAGCAAGGGGGTCTGGAGGAAAAGACAGGCAGAGCGTATGGAGGGACAGTGCGCGGGCACCCATGCTTGGTGGCCTCAGGGGGGAGACGACGGGGCGACCTGCGAAGGGACGACGGCGCGGGGAAAACGGGAAAGATACAGAGGTTAGAGGCGTAGGGGAGGGAGAAGGAAGATGAGGGAGAGAAGGCGGAGGGAAGAGGTGGGCATAACAAGGATAGTACGTTTTAGGCAACAAGCAGTCAAAGACATAACAAGACAAGATGAAAGGAGAAGGCGGAGGAGGAGGAGGAGGAGGAGGAAGAGGAAATTATGCGAATGACAACCATGAAGCGAAGGGACAACTAGAAGAAGGGAGCTAAGGAAAGCGTGGTCCAGCTACCGGCAGCAACGGACAGCAAGGGGACGAAAAGACAGGCAGAGGGGTGGACATAATAACAAGGACAGTACGTTTTAGGCAAGAAGCAGCCAAAGACATAACAAGACGGAGCAGCTCAGAAGCAACTGGGCGTGTGAGTGGATAAGGTGGTGCAGATGAAAGGAGGCGGCGGAGGAGGAGGAAGAGGAGACCGTACTGAGTTGAAGAGACCACAATGGGGGATGGAGCTAAGGAAAACGCAGTTCGGTTAGCGGCCGAGAGGTTGGAAGGACGAACAGACAGACAGAACGAATGGAGGGAAAATGGGTGGGCGGCCTTGCTTGGTGGCTTCAGGTGAGAGAACAGGACGGCCGACAAAGGGACGACGACACGGGAGGAAATGGGAAAGAGGTTAACGAAGGTGCAGGGGAGGGAGAAGGAAGACGAGGGAAAGGTGAAGGAAGAAGAAGAAGAGGAGGAGGAAGAGAACCGGAAGGTGACCTAACAAGGATATGTTGTAGACAACAGGGAGTCAAATACATAACAAGATCGATCAGGATCGACAGTGCGTCTGGGCGGAAAGGCGGTCCAGATGAAAGAATACGTCGAAGGAGGAAGCTAACAATATGTAAATGACCACATTGAGGCGAAGGGGCAACTAGAGAAAGGGAACTAAGGAAAGCGCGGTCCAGCTACCGGAAGCAAGTGTTCATGGCCTCAGGAGGGAAAGAATGGGACGACTTGCGATAGGACGTCGGCGCGGGGGAAATGGGGAATATGCAGAGAGGTTATAGAAGGGAGACGTTATATGAGGGAGAAAAGGTAAAGGAGAACCAAGAGGAGGAGGAGGTGGAGGGGTGGACATAAGGATATGCTAGGCAACAATGAATCAAAGACAACACCAAGAAGCTCAGAACCACCCGGGCGTGTCAGCGAATAAGAAGGACCAGATGAAAGGAGAAGGTCGAGATGGTGGAAGTTGAGATTTGTGAAGATCAAAGGATAATAGAAGGAAGTTAAGGAATACGCGGTCTAGCTAGCGGCAGCAAGGGAGTCCGGACGAAAAGACAGGTAGCGCGTATGGAAGGACAATGGGCGGGAATCTTACTTGATGGCCTCAGGTAGAGAATCAGACGAACTCCGAAGGAAAGACGGCGCGGGGGAGAATGGGAAGGATGCGGGGGTTAGACAAGGTGCAAGGGAGGGAGAAAGAAGATGAGGGAGAGGAGACTGAGGAAGAGGACATGACAAGGATACGTTGTAGGCAAGAAGTCCATAACAACACGAAGCAGCTCAGTATCAACCGGGCATAAGAGTGGATAAGGCTGTCCACGTGCAAAAAGAGGGCGGAGGAGGAAGATGAAATGCTTAGAATAACAACAAAGAGACGAAGGGGCAACAAAAGGAAGTTAAAGAAAGGGCGGTGCAGCTACTGGCAATGGGAGTGAATAGACGAAGGGACAGGCAGAGCGTATGGAGAGGGAGGACCTACAAAGGGACGGAGCGGGGGAAAACGAAATATCGAGGTTAGAGGTGAAGAGCTGGGAGAAGGAAGATGAAGGAGAGGAGGAGGAGTAGACCAAGCAAGGATAAGTTTCAGGTAACAAGAAGTCAAAGACATATCACAAAAACGCTCAGGATCGATCGGGAGTGTGATCAGATAAGGCGATCCATATGAAAGAAGAGGGTGGAGAAGTAAGACGGAATACTGTGAAAGAGTACAAAGAGTCGAAGGAACAACAAAAGAAAGGGGTGAAGGAATGCGAGGTCCAGCAAGCGGCCGGAAGAGTTAAAGGACAAAAAACACCGGATACAAACTCCTGGAAGGACAATGGGCGAGCTTCCTTGTTTGGTGATCTCAGATGAGTGGCGAAGGGAAGTCTGAAAGATGCCGAAGTTATGGATGAAGAATAGGTGGGACAAGGGAAATGCGAATGTGGAGGAGGATGAGGAAGGGGGTGTAATAAGGGTAAGAAACTAGCAGTCAAAGAGAAAATAGGAGGGAGAAGCTCAGAAAACATCGGAAGTGTGAGCGAACAATATGGTAAAGATTAAGAAGTGGGCAAAGATGGAGAATGAGGAAGTTGATAGACAACATGAAGTCGAAGGGACAACAGGAGGAAAGAGGGAGCTGGCTCATTGCTGGGAGAGTGACAGATGAAACGACAGACAACCGAGCATGCGGAATGATGAGAGGGCAGGCTGACTCCTTCATTTTATGGACTCATGGTGTCCTGCGTTAGGACGACAGGACAAACGCGAATGAAACAGGTGAGTGAAGGTGACCAGGGGGATTTGGGAAAGTGGGGATGTGTGAAAGACGATAAGGAGGTGAATGGGGAGAGACTTCGGGCAAGGGCGAATGGGTGGGAGAGAGGACAGATGGGAGCGCCTCCGCGTGGGTAGATTGATGATACGGATGCCTTGGTGGGTAGACAGATGCAGACGCCTTTGCTTTCTGGTCTCTGGGCGAATAGCACGGCGCCCTGTGAAGGGATAACAGGACAAAATACAGATAAGAGATTTGTAGAAGCAGAGAGATTTTGATGCTACAATATTGCACATATATTTTTTAAAAATTTGTTGCGTCTCCACCTTGACGCAACGCGTCTCCAAGCCCCCTTAAGGGGCGTTGAGCGCTTTAGCACTGGGAAGTAATCCTCCATTAAAGTGCTTTTTACTTTTAATATTTGTCAAGTCTCGTCACGTCGCAGTCAGTCATTGCCTTTTATCCCTTCGGCTAGGGGCTCGGCGACGTTGGGTCCCGGGGTTCCTGGCCGGTCACCCAACCACGAGCCCGCGAGTCTCGAATGCGCTTAACCTTCGTGACTTCGCGGAGCGTAGTAAACGCATTCGGCTAGCGCCGCCGGCTCGTTATATCGTTATATTTCCGTATAAAAATAAGAAGGATAATAAGTACATTTGTAAATTACGTACTTCTAATATTTCAGCTCACATGTGCAAATCTCTCTTCATAAAACTGCTTGAAACACAACACATTATTTATTTCCCAGTATCTCCTAAAACAGGCTTTATACGTTAAATTAACTTTTTATGCGCATATGGCCAATAATGTTTATAAACGATGTAACTTATTTGAATATTATTCAATTCAATGAATAACGTTCGGATGATTCTTTAGATTTAAAAAAATTCATCCACACTCTCCAATGAACACTTTTCTGAAAATTAACTAACTTTTTAGGCAATTGTTGAAATTTAACATTTACAGATCTTTTCAATTAGTACATTGTTACATATTTGTTCTCAATATGTTGGATTTTTTTTTTCAATTTTCGTTTTTGCTCTAATTAAAATGAAGCTTTCAGAATATAATTGAAGGACACCTCTCCAGTATCAGGGACCTCCACAATTTCCTTTACAAACTCTTTCTCCAGACATACCTGCACCAAAATACACACCCAAATACACCATATAATAAAGTAGAAGAAGAATAAATAAAATGTACAAGAGCGTAAATATATTGCAGAAAATGCCATTTATTTTCAACAGATAGTGCATACATTATTTATCTAACAGTGCATTGTGCTTTCAAATAAATAGGAACTAATGCATACGCGTCGGTGTGATTCTCGCCATTCATGCCTGCTGTGCCAAGCTGGTGCACAGCCTCTGCTCTCGACACTGAGATCACCTGCACCACTAGACGAACTGCTTGACCAAGCTCCATGTAGTCACGGGAGTCACTCAGCTCGAGCCACCGCGGTTCTCTGGATGGGTGACAGTCTGGAATCCCCGGATACTAATGGAGCCTCTGAGATCACGTGGGACCTGCACCAGTAGTCGAACTTCTTATCCAAGTCACGGGAGTCATGCAGCTCGAGTCACCGCGGATCTCTGGATGGGTGACCGTCTGGGATCCCCAGATACTAATGCGCCGAGGCCCTGGCCGGTAGAGATAAAGCAGAATGACTTGCGACTCGGCTTGTCTGACTGACTATTTGAGAATAAAAAAATATTTGAGAATGACTGACAATAATGATGCATATAACTCGAAAGTTCCAGGAGAATAACTCCACGTTCAATCCCGAAAAGCCTTCAAACGTTGCAACGTGTTACACTTTTCAATGCAAACCATTGTGCGGTCTGTCAGGGGCTTCTCGCTACAGCGATGGCTCCGGTAACATCATTCCACCACACTCACCTCAAGCGCCTGGGTTGAGGCTACTATACTTGGATTTTTTAACGTGAATCTCAAGGTCACGCGCGGAAGAGGGAAGACAGACTCCAATGGGGAGCTGCAACATCACTTTAGCTCAGACTTTTACGGCTCCCTATTGGAATTTGCCTTCCCTCGCCCGCCTTCACGTGTGACCTTGAGATGCCACGTTAAAAAAAAAAACAAGTATACGTTTAATGCCCCGACAACCCTCCTCCAGGTCAAACCTGACCAGAGAGTCCTCTGCGACTTTCCTTGTTCCTCGCCGACTACCACAAGCACCAGATGCGCCCATAACTGGTATTATTATTTGTTTTGTTCGAGAATCGGTCATCTTAGGACCACGCGAACTTGCGACTGTACCCACCGAGGTCTAGTGATATTTGATTGATTGATTTTTTGTTTCCGGGAGCGTCAACTACTTCGGTCATTAGTCCCGTTAGTGTAGTGCATGTTTTTCTCGAGAGATGGTGGTGATCTTCCCCCGCTGGATGGCGAGATCCGGCGCCGACCTACCGTCGGCTAGTGGGGTTTCCCCCTAACCAGGACTCTCCCACCAGCGGGGCACCGCCCCAGCCGGGACAGGCTCTAAACTCCCGATCGATCTCCCGGAATGTGATAGTGTGGTGCATGTTAGTGTAAGTGTGTGTGTAAGAGGAGAGGATAGGACAAGGAAGAGGAAGTACAGATCGCGCGCGGTCCGTGGCCCGTTTCGTAGAGTACTACTCCGGCATTCGCCTGGCGTTTATGGGAGAAACCACGGAAAACTACCGATCAGAGCAGCCGGTTGTTAGAATTTTCCTCCAGACAGCGACTGAATCCGACCTAGCTGAAAAGCTAGTGTCGAAAATCCTGCCTCCGTGGGGAGTGGACCTTCCGGTCAGAGGCGCTGAAGTGACATCAGTTGATGTACTGAGCTACCGCTACCGGTCCAGTCATATTTTACCGGTGGTAAGTTTACGTGACTGATTTGGAGTGGAGGTGATCCTTCCGCGGCTGAATGTGAGATTGGCTGATGGCCTTCACGACGGCTGGCAGAATTTCTCCAATCCATGTACTGTGACGTCATGATGTGAGAAACAAACAGAGGTTCCTCCGGAAACTACCGCTGCACTCCAATTCCTGAGGCAAGCCGCCCCAGCCTGACCCAGAGTACTCCAGCGTGCTAACTTGTAGCACCGCTCCCGGCATCTGACCTGTAGCCACCCTCGCAAGCCTGCGATCACCCCCTCACGGATCAGCAAAAGTGCCTCCGCACCGCGATTAGGCCGAAACTCGAATCCCAACGGTTTCCTCCACCAGCCCCTATCGCGAGGAGTCACGTGACAGACCTCCCACGCTGAAGACCGCCACCCGCGTCACCTCATT
The DNA here is from genome assembly GCA_011170035.1 of Teleogryllus occipitalis. Taxonomy (NCBI): domain Eukaryota; kingdom Metazoa; phylum Arthropoda; class Insecta; order Orthoptera; family Gryllidae; genus Teleogryllus; species Teleogryllus occipitalis. The sequence goes on along the minus strand of BLKR01005677.1, from coordinate 36,618 downwards.
TCTGAGTTTCGGGCCGGTCGCAAAATGGCGCCCGTCGCCAGCTGCAGGCGATCTGTCTTCACACATCATTCTGCACTGGCTCACCCCCAGATGTTCCCAGACACGCACCCGGCGGCCAGCAGCCTCCAAGGCAACAGCTCCGGTTGCTCCGCCAGCCCGGTGCCTGGACAACCCTCCTCGTTTTCACGCCTTGTGCGGTTCGATGATTAAAATGGTACGTTACAGTGCCTTCCCCACTGTCCGGCAGGATGGAGGGAGATTGAATGGAGTATTCCCCTGCCATTCTCTGTAAACAAAGATTCTGTATATGGTTGAGGCGCCGGCGTTGTTGATAGACACACGGGGCTTTTGCCGAAAACCAATTATTCGCTATCACGGAACCACAAAACGAGAGCTCTGACAATACAGCTGTATAGAAATTAATTTACTACATGTGTGAGCATAAATTATCCGGTATTAGAGACCCAGAATACGCGGGTTTCTGCACGAAAATTGGCACTTTTGCAGTATCATGACACTAAAAAATGTAGTAATACACTAGAAAGTATACGGAGAATTCAAGGAATCATGTGCTCAGCGAAACTATTATTGATTGTCCAGAAGCAATAGTGTGAGTCTTCTCAGATTGATTGTTAGTGATTCCGGGTGCGTCAACAATTAAGGTCATTAGTACCGTAAGTGTAGTACGTTTTTTTCGTCGGGAGGTGGCGGTGGTGGTGGTGTTCCCCCGCTGAAAGTCGAGATCCGATTCCGACCTATCACCGGCTAGCGGGGTTTCCCCAAAGAGGGATTTCCCACCAGCGGGGCACCGCCCCAGCCGGGACAAGCTCTAAGCTCCCGACCGGTCTCCCGGAATATGTGGGTGCTTGTACGCGTGTATACGTAAGTGGTGAGGATAGGACAAGAAAGAGGAAGGGAAGAGTGCGCGCGGTCCATGGCCCGTTTGTTAGGGTACTACTCCGGCATTCACCAGGTATTGAGAAAGCTCGGAAAACTACATCGGAGAAAGCAGGGAAAACTACCGGTCAGAGAAGCCGCTAGAATACCTCTCCAGACAGCGACTGAATTCGACCCAGCTGACAAGCGGTCGAAAATCCTGCCACTTAGAACCTCCAGGTCAGAGACACTGCAGTGACATCATTTGATGCCTTGAGCCACGCCTTCTCAACATTACTACTCAAATGCTGAAATAGTCCCCTGCTTTGCGCTTGCTAGCTCCAGCCCTCCTCCCACCGCCTCCATAGCAACCGCCGGCAAACTTGTGGCCGTGCCGCGCGCGCGAGCAGAGCTGGGCGGGTCGCTGGCGGTGCCGCTCCAAGCGGGCAAAGCCCTGGTAATTAAACGGCGCCATAGAGCCGCCTTCGGGTCCCGATCCAATTAGGATGTAATAATCAGACTTTAAATGGGGCCCCGCGGCTGAAGCCGGGTGCGCCGACGCCGCCGCGACCCGAGGCCGCCCACGCAACGTGACGTCACGCGGCGAAGCCCCCCAACGCCACGCACGCTCGTGGGGGCGAAGCGAACCCAGACGACGCCGGATTGGAGAGGAGGCGCCGCAGTAACCCGGGAAGCTGTGTTCTCGTAACGAAGGAACTTAAACACCCAGTGAGAAACCGGGAGCACTACCTCAGTGCATCAACTGATGTCACTGCAGCGCACCTGACCGGGAAGTCCTAGGTTCCAGTCCTAACGACGGCAGGATTTTCGACACTAGCTTTTCAGCTAGGTCGAATTCAGTCGCTGTCTGGAGGACAATTCTAGCGGCCGGATGCTCTGGTCGGTAGTTTTCTGTGATTTCTCCGATCAACACCAGGCGAATGCTGGAGCAGTACCCACCAACCGGGCCACGGACCGCGCGCGATCTTTCCTTCCTCTGCCTTGTCCTATCCTCTCCCCTTACACACACACTTACACTGACATGCACTACACTACCACATATTCCGGGACACCGGTCGGGAGCATAGAGTTTGTCCCGGCTGAGGCGGTGCCCTGCTGGTGGGAGAGTCCTGGTTAGGGGGAAACCGCACTAGTCAACGGTAGGTCGGCGCTGGATCTCGCCATCCAACGGGGGTAGATCACCGCCGTCTCCCGAGAAAAAACATACACTACACTAATGGGACTAATGACCGAAGCTGTTGACGTGCCCGGAAACACGAAGAAATCAATCAATCGAGTGATGATGATTTTGATATGATATGAATGAAAGTAAATTGAAGAACAAGGGTAACGGGAGAACTCTGAGAAAATTCTCCGCAAACCCGCTTCGACCTTCACTGCGTACTACCACGACGTACTTCACGTGAATTGGCGGAGGATTGAACTCGAGACCAAGAAGTGTCAGGCATATACGCTTGCCCTACGCCACGACCTCCAAAAACCATATAAATATGTGTGACGTACTATGGAGTGAAGTGCAATCTAGGCACGGTTTCTTGAGCTCTGGAATCCCTTCTTTGAGTTATGAATAGTTGAAGCAACGAGCATTTTCGGCGAGAAATGATAAGAATATATTCGCTCATGTGCATTAATAACTATGTATTTGCAAAGGAAAATCAGCCACAGATTTTGGCTATTATCCCTTCGGTCTTCTTCGTGACCGATGTACAGCTGCAAGAACACAAGAGAACGATAATGTGACTATATTTCCTGCCGACTTCAAGAAAGCGGACACAGATGGTGAAACTAAACTTATGTCCAGAAGCAAAACAAAGAGCAATCTCAGATTTGCTCAATGGAGCAGGGAAATTGGACGAAAAACCTGATCTAGATGAGGGTCATTGATCCAGAAGTGGAGGTATAATAACCTGTTACAGGCACAATCAGTGCCTCCCTCTTTTGAAATTTGTTATGTTTTTGGTAACAACGTTCTATAACTACATACTGACATCGAACATGTAGTAATCCTCCGTTAACCTCTGCAGTCATCGTCAAGTCATTGCCTTTTATCCCTTCGCCTCGAGCTCGACGCCGTTAGATCCCCGGGGTTCCAAAGGTCACCCTTCCAGGAACCCGCCGTGACTCATGTTGCTTAACGTCCGTGACTTCACGGTGCGTAGTTAATGAATTCTGCTACCGACGTCGGTTTTTAGAATTATAAATACAATTGTGAGTGCCTGGTTTCTATGCCCCATGGAAGGGGAGGCGTTCCACAAGGAGTCGACGCTGGACGGCGTCCAGTTGCAGTGTTCTCTCACGACGCTTCCACCTGCTTCTTTCCATGGTGTGTGTCAACCATCTTCCCTCTGGAATCAAGTAGAGAAGGACTTCCCTTCAATACACGTAACTAGATATTCTTCTTGGGGCGAGCCACTGAAAAAATGAAAGTACAAAGAATATCAGAAATTTTTCTTTAAAAAAAACACAAGAGAACAAGCCAATAAATATGACAGTCCAAAACGACGGGATGTGGACTGAAATTTTCTTAGAAACTTATTATAAATATACGAGCATATTACTGCATATTCGTACGTTTATAAGCTTTGTTATGGAATTTTTACTGTCGATGCAAAACGGAAGTTGGCACCCGTCACCGAGACAATTGTTTTGTTGATCTGAGGTTGTGGAATCCATGTATTCTTCTTAATAATGTAATAATATAATTCATACTAAACTAGAGCGAATATGTTTAGTCGGATGTCACCAGTTATACATCAGAGATAGACGACGATGTTTAACTGAAATATGTAAATACTGATAGAGCTGAACGTGAACGCTTCTTTCATTACTATGATGTGAAAGATTCGTGATGTGATTGGAAAATATAATTTAGTTTTTAGAGAGAAATAAGGACGTGCACATATATACAAACTCTATTACATCACCCTCGTCTTTTTCTCAATAATATGGTAAATAGCACTGTTACTGAGATGGAACAGTCCAAGCAAAAATTATTATGAAAAAACTAACGAGTTAGACTTCATTATTTGATCGTATTGCGTAAAATATTATGAAAAAACTAACGATTTACACTTCATTATTTGTTCGTATTGCGTAAAATATTATGAAAAAACTAACGATTTACACTTCATTATTTGTTCGTATTGTTCATTTTATTACCGTATTCATTACGATATCTACAGAGTCATTATACTCGTAGTATTTTTTTCACCAATTATATCGATGTTTGCAAACAAAGCATTCCGGCATAAAGAATCATCGGTGATCATTCTTTTGAATGTTTCACATCCTCGTATTTGCATGGCCGAGTAAGACGCTCGTGGACATGTTGGTAAACAGTGCATGCCCTTCCCTATTTGCAATAATCAAAAAATACAATAATCAGATAAACAGAAGCGCCTTACAGGGACTGAATCAGACGTGACCTGAGGTAGGTTGGTAGGTTGGTTGGTTGGTTGGTTGGTTGTTGATTCCGGGCGCGTCAACAGCGTTGGTCATTAGTCCCGTAAGTGTAGTGCATGCTTTTCCCTTGGGAGATGGCGGCCATCTTTCCTCGTTGGATAGCGAGATCCGGCGCCGACCTACCGTCGGCTAGCGAGGTTTTCCCTTAACCAGGACTCTCCCACCAGCGAGGCACCGCCCCAGCCGGGACGAGCTCTAAGCTCCCGACCGGTCACCCGGCATGTGTGGTAGAGTAGTGCATGCAAGTGTGTGTGTAAGTAAGGGCTGAAGATACAAGAGGAAGGAAAGACCGCGAGCGATCCGTGGCCCGTTTGTTAGGGTACTGCTCCGGCATTCTCCTGGTATTGATCGCGGAAACCACGGAAAACTACCGATCAGAGCAGCCGGCCGCAAGAATTACCTCATCAGGGCGACTGAAATCAACTAGGGTAGAAAAATCCTGGCACCGTCGGAACTCGAAACTAGAATCTTCCAGTCAGAGGCACTGCAGTGACATCAGTTTACGCCCTGAGCCATCTTTCCCGGTGCATTGTGTAGCGTATCTAGGCAGATCCCGTCAGTTGAACTCATCATGCCCCTTGAATCCTCGTCTAATCCTTTGCGTCGGTCCGTTTCGTCCCAGGAATGTTCCTCTGAGCCCTAGAGCGCGTGTGGCCTTGTAGTGCACCCCGTGGGGTGGCTGTTTTTCATCCAGCAGGAAGCCGCACTTCCGCGTGCGGGGGCGGCCACTGCAGAGGAGGTATGCGCAGGAAGAACTTCCGCTCGGGAGCACCGGAAACGCCTCCACGAGCGTCTTTTGTTTCGTCGCAGACTCGTGGCGAGCCGCCGCCTCCAGAGATACGCCCTTCTCGTATTTCACCACATTGCTTCACCATTGCGTTACAGTATTTTTTTCATATTTTTTGATGTGTGAATGGGTTACAGTCTGGTCTGGGTACAAAAATGGTCGTAACTAGGGGCGGATTTTAATGACCTAAAATATCGCAAAAAATGATCAATAAAATGCTCTTAAAATTGGTTTAAAATTCCCTAAAAGTAATAGAAAAATGACGTAATGAATTTGATCAAACTCAGTTCAGATGAACAACTCATGCTGACGGATATGTTACTGATATAAACGAGGATTCTTTCTTTCGTTCAAGTGAACTCAAACAGACTTTTGTTTTGGACTGTTCTTTACCAGGAAATATCTGTCTTTAGTTATCGCGAAACCCGGCCGAACCGACAGCAGCGCTGATAAACGTCATAGGAACCTTGGATTACATAGTTTCAGTTGCTGTCAATACACGTTTTGGGCGATGATATCGAATTGGCTTCTCAGGAATTTCGTGGGGAATTTGTTGCAACTGGTGAATATTATTTGAAGTAAGTACCATTAAAATGATGTTAAATTTTATGAAATCAGCGAAAAAGTCTGTAAAAATGGCGGGAAAAAGTAACAAATGGCGCATAAATCAAAATCGACCAATAATGCAAAAACGTCAAATAAAATAGGTCATTTCCTTTTGTCAAAACAAAGTTAAAGACTATACTAAAAGGCATTGTTGTAATATGAAAAGGAAAACAATGATTTTTCATTAAAGTCCGCCCATAATTATGAAGTATGGAAGTTACATAGTTAAGACAATGGGGAGTCGGGATTTGGGGAAGTGTATAACTACTACAAGTTCGAAACAACTTCAGTTTTATTAGTTGAATACTCTTCTTTTAATTATTTATAAGTTATCTGGCGTTATCCGAGTACCATTGAGTTATCTCAATGAAAGTTCTTTCACAGATGCTTCTTTACACATGTGTATATTACAAAAATTATAGTAATAATTTAATTGTTTACCTGTTATGTATCAATGTTATTTTCAATCTCAACCACATGCACAACGAACAAATTATTCCTTTCAAAATCTTTTAGTTTTTTGCATTAGTTACAATCACGTACCTCTCGTTGAATTTAGTATTTTATCTCTGTAATAATGTTTGTTGCTTTCGAGATGTACAAGTCACTCCGTTAAGTCCTCATGTGTATAAAAGTTTACTACCGTGCTCAGAATACATCTATATGTACAACAATATAACATTTAAAACTTCTGTAAAGTTATTCCGGCTAAAGGTGAAATCACCATGTAGTTATGAGGTGATTCATTCTCATACCAACTCATAATCAATCTGGTCTATCATTCACTACTTAATTACGTCTTACTCCAGCAGTATCCCACATAATTATTCCTACATCACCCAGTATGAAGAAACAATAAAATACCACTGTGATTTATGGAAGGAACTATAATTGTACATAGAGCCCTCATCCCTCAACTGGACAAGCCCACCTGTACTCTCTTGCGCAGTACTCAACAATGCCCATCAACCCATCCATGTCTGATCTATTTTTACACCGAGATAGCTCGCACCCACCTTTTCTGGACCTTACTCCAAATTTACCTTTGTTCTCGGGCGCAGTATCGCCGAACCCCGTAGGGCCATTACCGTCTACATCTACGCAGCCGTATACTAAGTGCTGATGTAGCCCTTTGGAGCATGTTAGCACGTACTCCTAATTTACCGTATAGGAAATGATGAATGCTTTTGGCACTTTAGACTACGAGCTTTCAACCGAACCGCAAACAAGAACTGGCTGTGGTATCTAGGCCTTTGCGATCTCACTGCAGTGCCTCTGACCGGGAAGTCCTGTGGTTCGAGTCCTAATGGTGACAGGATTTTCGCTACTAGCTACGTAGCAAGGTCGAATTCAGCCGCTCTCTTGAGAATTCTACCGGACCGTTCTGATCGGTAGTACACTAGGCTGGCGCCAGATATTGATCTGGGCCAGGCGATTCATGGAGAAGTACCCTAACAAAAGGGCCATCTACCACGCTAGATCTTTCCTTACTCTTCCTTGTCCTATCCTCACCACTTACACACACTGCACTAATACACATGTCAGGAGCTCAGAGCTCGTCCCGGCTAGGACGGTGGCCCACTGGTGGGAAATAACTGTCTGGGGATGGCGCCTAAGCCAATATATAGGTTGGCACAGGATATCACCATTCAATGGGGCAAGATCACCCGTCACATCCAGCGACAAAAATGACCGGGAGGTCCTAGGTTCGAGTCCTGACGGCGGCAGAATTTTCGACCCTAGATTTTGAACTAGGTCGAATTCAGTCGCTGTCTGGAGGAGAATTCTAGCGGCCGGCTGCTCTGATCGGTAGTTTTCCGTGGTTTCTCCGATCAACACCAGGTGAATGCCGGAGCAGTATCCTAACAAACGGGCCGCGTCCCGCGTGCGATCTTTCCCTCCTCTTCATTGTCCTATCCTCTCCCCTTACACACACACTTACACTAACATGCACTACACTACCACATATTCCGGGAGACCGGTCGGGAGCTTAGAGCTTGTCCCAGCTGGGACGGTGTCCCGCTGGTGGGAGAGTCCTGGTTAGGGGGAAACCCCACTAGCCGACGGTAGGTCAGCGCCGGATCTCGCCATCCAGTGGGGAAAGATCACAGCAATCTCCCGAGAAAAAAATACACTACACTTACGGGACTAATGGCCAACGCAGTTGACGCACCCGGCAACACGAAAAAATTCACCAATCAAATCCTGCGACAAAAAGCTACACTATACTTACGGGACTAACGACCTTAGCTCGGAAGTACAAAATAATGAATAAATTAAGAAAAACACGCTAAGATACATATCCCGAATAGTGATTCGAACGCTCGTTGTTTCGCAGACTGGTCGCTACCTTTCTCGAATACTCTGCTAAGGTCGGCAGCCTGCGGAGTAGTGTTAGCACCCAAGTAGTTGAGCCACGCAGCGGCATTTCGGCTCAATGGAGCAGCTCCGTGCGTCCGCCTTTCTTCCTCGCCGAGCGCCGCCTTTGTCTCGCGGCGGAGGTGGTGGCGGCATTGTCTAAAGGCAGGCCCCGCCGCCGCCCACGCAGCCTTTGTTCCCTCCCCGCCCCGCCCCTCCCCTACCACGACCCGTCCGTCACGCCACCCACGCGGCGCACCCTCCCCGCTTCTCCTTGCGCTTCTCTTCTACACTGCTTCGCTCGTGGTTGGAGAAAGGGGTGAGGAGATATATACGAAGATGATGTAGAGCAGACCGACCGGTTTTAGTTTTAGAATGTGTACAGTGAGTTGGCTATTGGCCACTTACAAGGGTGTTCAATCGGCAGGCGTCAACATCTTAATTTCTTCCGCTCATATGTGTTCCTTTATCAGACCTTCTCTTCTCACTCAGTATGTCACGTCATCTACGCTGCACACCCTCCTGCTTCTCTCCTAAACAGCTTCGCTCGTGGTCAGAGAAAGGGGTGCGAAGTTAATGTAGAACATTGCGGCCATGTTTTCAGTCCTAGAACGTGCGAAGTGTGATGGCTCTTGCTCACATACGCCCAAGAAAAGTGTTCAATCGGGAGGCGTCAAATCTTAATTTCTTCCGCCCGTATGTGTTAATTTATCAGACCTTGTGTTCTCACTCCGTCACGCCACCCATTCTGCACACCCTCCTAGTTTGCCCTCCTGCTTCTCTTCTACACAGGTTCGCTCGTGGTCGGAGAAAAGGGTGGGGAGAAATACACGAAGATGATGTAGAACATAGCGACCGTGTTTTCAATCCTAGATTGTGCAAAGTGGGATGGCTCATGATCAGTTACACGACACATGGGTGTTCAATCGTCAGGCGTCAAAATATTAATTTCTTGCGCTCATATGTGTTCCTTTATCAAAACTTTCCTTCTCATCCGTCTGCCATGCCACCCAGGCAGCACACCCTCCTTGCTTGCCTTCCTGCTTCTTCCCCATACAACTTCGCTCGTGGTCGGAGGGTATTTAATTGCCAGTCGTCAAAATCGTCATTCTTCGTATCATAGGTGTTCATTTACTCGTCTGTCATACCTTTTCTTCCCACTCCGTCCCACTATTCAGACACATGTTCCAGCACCTGCTCATGTGTCGCTCTCTTATACAGCTTTTTTCATTGTCGACGAAAGAAGGGCAGACAAGTACACGATGTTTACCAAAGGACACCTTTTACTCGATTTTTGTAGGGTTTCTCAGTATGAATGCTACAAATTTCTAGAGCATGTAGAGGGGAGAAAATATTTTCTTTCAGCCAAAGAACATTCAGTGATAATAGCGTATAAAGGAGATGTGCATTATTCATATGGCATTTACCCCTGATTTTTAGACTCCTCCGTATGTACAGAAGTCCGGTGAGTAAATGACACTTTCATGACTGTGTCAGAATGTGACCTGGCGAACATCCGTGCATAAGGGTATGCTTAAATATATGGGAAAATGTCATATATCTAATACTGTTGTTTGTAATTCCTCACTACATTTTTATTTATTTATTTAGTCAAAAACAGTCAAAAACTATGTGACGTATGGGGGAGAATCATTGGTAACTTGTGGTGCTAAAACAGCACCTACTTTCTCCTTCGTATTTTCACGCAAAATTACGTGAAAAGATCTCAAATTGTCGAAAAAATGTACATGACTTTATTTCAAAATCTATCTTTAAGGAACAGAGTTCATTAATACCTTTAATATTTTCGTTGTAAGAAGATTCTCTTAACCGTCTTTCACTTTATTCAGCAAATTTTTTTTATCAAAAACGATGGAGCCATATTTTTGATAATTGGGACTTAATGTAAAGTCCCAGAGTGTCCCAGGGTCTTCATGTAAAGTATACCCCAAAATTGAAATATAGGTTTCAAATTCAAGGGGCTGCGTCATCAACCAGATCGATCGTGGAATAAAATTTTTTTAAAATTTAAGGTCTCATAAACATGTAGATCATTAGCGACCGCTATTGGAGTTAACGGTATGGTAACTATGAAGATGAAACGATATGGTAATGACAAGCGGTGAAAGGACAAACACAAATATAACTATGTCCGAGGCGGGACTGGAACACGCGACCCTTCGGCCCGAGATCACTACGACACTACTACCTTAGCGATCTTGGCCAACGGGGAATAACATGTTTTGAGAAAATGGGCTTAACGGTTTAGCTGCTAGCGTTGTTCAGAGACGGACAGACGTTTAGTCATCATTCGATTTTTTGTTATCAAGGACTCATACATGGATTCTGGATACCCCACGTGCTAGAGATCCCCCCCCTAAATTTAGCAACTGGAATTATCCGCTTTTTCCTCACCAGGGCTCTGTAATGAGTTTATGCCAAAAATTTGCCGTTTTTCCCCGCAACATTACATAATCTTCTCTGTAATCCGTGACGAGAAAGTAAAATTTTCGTTCTGACTCCTCTACATGCCCTGTTAGCTCAAGTTTGTAATATTCAATTTGAAATTCCCTGTATATAAGAATTGGGGCCCAGGGTATATTGGCACAACACTTAACACTAATACGGTACCGCCACATCCACTCTATTTTGTTCGTGTCTTAAGGAGTAGGCATTACATTTTGGAGGTTGTGCTTATGCCAAGAGTACACGAAATGGCTCTGGGGAAGGATGAAACTGAGAGACAATTTCTCAGAAGGTGACCTCCTTTTGGTTGGGAAGGCGAGATTTGTTTGTAACCTACCAAGCAGCACGTGATTCCATTATTTTGTGAGATTCTGGAATTCACAGGTTGTGATGAGATCTGGGGGACTTCGAGCAGTTTTCCTCTTGTATTGCAAAGAAGTTGCTGATAATTGCTGCTTCAAACGTGAGTGAAAGAGATAGAACATTGATTATGTGGTATATTTACAGCACATTTAATTGATATATCGTTTATTTACAATATCTGTTTTATAAATTTTCTTTTATATTCTCTGCACATTTAATGATCTGGTACTCAAATGTATTCTCAAATATTTTTCGAGAAGTACAATTATTTGGGATATTCTTGGTTCAGTGTATAATTATTAATTGAATCTAAAATTGAAAAAAAGTTATAAAGAACAACAAAGAACAGTGTAGAGATAATACGAAGATCAAATAATAAAAGTCGTTTAAATTTTAATAATTAAATTTTGAGTTGAAAAATACACAATAACTCAAGTTCAATCTGACACACAGTGAGTTTCTTCTCCATTTAACACCTCTATATCACTTTTTTGCCTAGCACTTTCCATTTCAATGAGTCAGTAGGTCCGGGATCAGAATTTTAATCAGGAATGAAATGTCCAATAAATTACTGCAGCAGTTACATATTGATTCATTCACTCTTCTTCAAACATAAGAGCGTTAAAAATTACTTTTTTGTACAGTGAGGTTAAGGTTTTAATTTATCTTAAGAAAAAGTACTAATGGCATGCACGCGCAAGGATTTGTAAAATATTTAATTTTTAAACAATCGTAGGAAATTGTATATTACGGCATAATAATGGATATTAATAAACGAGTGAGATTTTACGATACACGCTAGGAACGAGCGATGAAGAAAATTTTATACCCATTTCACCGATATTCATACAGAAATTTTCAACTAATGATAACTATTATAAGTTAAACTTATTGAACGGTTACGTAACAGCTTCCATTCAGTATTTAACTAAGGGCAACTAGCGGACAGCTCCCTACAGGTCATTGGTTAAGCATCAGCTCAATCCGACTTTAAATGAGCAACGAGAGTTCCAGTTTATTTATCAGTCAGGTTCCAGTTTATTTATAAACGACATCAAAGTACAGTATCTATTTATATTTCTAAACCTAGGAGGTAGCGCATGAGAGAATTTGGACTCCACGATTTGTTATTTCACGTACAGTTTTGTTTAGGGATAATGTATACTCTTGCAATTTTCAGAATCTTTCCACTTCTCTTTTATCTGCAATTTTCATTACTCGTCACATGTTTGCAGGCTGACTATCAATTTAGATGGCTGTGTTGATTTATATTTTCGGGCATGTCAACAGCAATGGCCATTGGTCTCATTAGTGTAGAAAGTATTTTGTCGCGGAAGGTGGCGATGATACATTCCGTGAGATGAGATCCGGGGGAAGATGAGATGCTGGAAGATAAGATCCGGCGTTGATTCACACGTCCGCTTGCAGCAGTTTACCCCCACCTGTTATCTCACCCCAAGCGGAGCACGGCACCAGTCGCAGAAAGCTGGTTCCCGATTGGTCTCCGACACGTATTCTAGTAAAGGTCATGTACGTATGTGTTTATGTTAGCTGTGAAGATATGAAAGTTCCTGTGTACACCAAGATCCGTTAGGGTGCTGTTCCGACATTCGCCTGGTGCTGATCGGAGAAACCACGGAAAACTACCGATCAGAGCAGCCGGCCGCTAGAACTCTCCTCCAGACAGCGGTTGAATTCGATCTAGCTATCTAGCGAACGTCGAAAATCCACCACCGTCGGAACTCGAATCCCAGAACCTCTCGGTTAGAATCGCTACACAGAGACAGCGGCATTGTTGGCTCCAAGCTGGATCAGTCAGTAGTACTGATGGAGATGGCTGTGATTTAGCAGCGGTTTTAAGGTGGTGACGGGCGTATCCGACTCTTAACGAGAGTGAGGGAGGCTGTCATTGACCCAGGCGGAAACTCTGGTGTACCGGTTGAATTCGGAGGCGATAACGACGATATTGACGAAAGTAATGACAGGAAAGAAAAAAATGGGGAAGCAAGGGTGTCATTGGTGACTGTAGAGAACCTGGTGGCTGCTGTGACGGTGGAGCTGTTGGTGACGGCGGAGGTGGTGTTGAGGTGATGGAAGGGGTGGAAGCGGTTATGGTGGTCGAGGAGATAGTGGTAGTAGTGATGCCATTGACGATGATGGCGGCGGCGTTGTTTCATTGAGTAAATTGTGGCGTGGGGTGGAAGCAGATGTGCGGGAGACACGTCAGCACTAGTGGTTCCAGCGTCGATGGTAGTGACACCGGCGGAGATGGTAACACTGGCGTTGGTGGTATCATTGGTGTATGGCGGAGGTTACGACGACTAGGTCCACAGCGGCGGTGGAATATGAAGTAGGCGGGGGTTTCGGCGGTTGTATATGAAACTCGTTGTGGTGGGAGGCGTGGGAGGGGGTCAGCATTAGTGGTGGCAGCGGCGTTGACGATAGCGAGGACATGGGCTTAAGCGTAGTTGTTGGTGGTGTCGGCGGTTATGACATTTTGGTGACGGAGGTCATGACACAGTCTACAGCAGCGCGGCGGGGGGGTATAAAGTAGATAGTGACGGCGGTGGTGGGACATGGAACTAGAGGTGGCGGTAGTTGCGGGAGCGACGTCAGCACTAGTGGCGTCAGCGGCGGTGATAGTGACAGTGGCGTTGGTGGTACTCTTGGATTATGATGGAGGTTATGGCGGGACGCTCGACAGCGGCGGTGGAATACGAAGTAGGTAGCGTGGGCGGAGGCGTTGGTGGGAGATGGTATTCTGAGCTAGTGGTGGCGGCGGGGCGGAAGGGCAACAGCATTAGTAGTAATAGCGGCGGCGATGGTGACAATGGCGTTCTGGTGTTATTGGTGTATGGCGGAGGTTACGGCGAAAGGATCGACAGCGGTGGAGGAATATGCAGTAGGTAGTGGCAGGGGCGACAACGGAGGCACTGGTGGTAGTGGTGATTGTATATGGAACTCATGGTTCGGTGCCGCAGGCGCGGGGGCGGCGTCAGCAGTAGAGATGATAGCAGCGGTGGAGACACTGGCGTTGGTGTATGACTGAGGTTATGGCTGCAGGCTCGACAGCGGCGATGGAATATCATGTAGGTGATGTGGGCGGTGGCGTTAGTGGGAGTGGTGGAGATGGTATTCTGAGCTAGTGGTGGAGGCGGGGCGGAAGGGCGACAGCACTAGTGGTGACAGCGGCGGCGGTGGTGAGAATGGCGTTTTGGTATCGTTGGTATATGGCGGAGGTTACGGCGACAGGGCCACAGCGGCGGTAGAATATGAAGTAGGTAGGGGCGGTGGGAAGGGCGGCGGCAGTGGAGATGGCATATGGAACTCACGGTTCGGCGCAGCAGGCGCGCGCGCGGCGTCAGCAGTAGATATGATAGCAGCGGTGGTGACACTTGCGTTGGTGTATCACTGAGGTTACGGTGGTAGGCTTGACAGCGGCGGTGAAATATGAAGTAGTCGGTGAGGGCGAAGGGGTTAGTGGAGATGATATTCGGAGCTAGTGATGGCGGCAGGGCGTCAGCAATAGTGGTGACACTGGCATTCCGGCATCATTTGTACATGGCGGCAGGCTCGACAGCGGCGGTGGAATATGAAGTAGGCTGGGCCTGGGCAGAGGGGTTGGTTGTATATGAAACTCGTGGTGGCGTCACGCGCGGGAGCGACGTCAGCAGTTGTGGCGTCAGCGGCGGTGATAGTGACGGTGGCGATGGTGACATTGGCGTTGGTGGTTCCATTGGTACTTGACGGAGGTTATGGCAGCAGGGACGACATCGGCGGTGAAATATGAAGTAGTTGGTGAGGATGAAGGGCTTAGTGGAGATGATATTCGGAGCTAGTGATGGCGGCAGGGCGTCAGCAATAGTGATGACACTGGCGTTCCGGCGTCATTTGTACATGGCGGCAGGCTCGACAGCGGCGGAGGAATATGAAGTAGGCGGGGCCTGGGCGGAGGGGTTGGTTGTATATGAAACTCGTGGTGGCGTCACGCGCGGGAGCGACGTCAGCAGATGTGGCGTCAGCGGCGGTGATAGCGACGGTGGTTCCATTGGTACTTCACGGAGGTTATGGCAGCAGGGTCGACAGCGGCGGTGAAATATGAAGTAGTCGGTGAGGGTGAAGGGGTTAGTGGAGATGATATTTGGAGCTAGTGATGGCGGCAGGGCGTCAGCAATAGTGGTGACACTGGCGTTCCGGCATCATTTGTACATGGCGGCAGGCTCGAGAGCGGCGGCGGAATATGAAGTAGGGGGGGCTGCGGCGTCGTTCTCGCCAGTGGCACGCGCTTCGTCGGCAGCGCCGGCGCCCGGGGGCTGCAAGGCGACGTCGACAGCGCCTTCGGGGTCGGGGGCGGCGGCGATGGCGGCGGGCGCCACAAATTTGGCGCAGGACAATCGCGCAGCGCCAGCCGCAATGCATGACAAATGCGCGCGCCGCCCGCCCTCGCAAGCAGCCTCCGAAAATGATTTCCAGCCCCCGCCGCCTCCACCCCCACCGCCGTCTGTCTATCGCGGCGCCGGCGCCGCAAGCAAGCAAGCAAGCAGGCAGCCCAAGCTCAGGCGGAGCGGCGAATGAATTATTACACTTTAACAAAGCCAGTCCGCGCCACATGCACCGCGCGTAGCCCCGGCCGCCGCCGCCGTCGCCGCCTACACCGCCCCCGCCACGCTGCGCCTCTGTTCCGCGCCCGCCCTATCCACTTGGCTCTGCGCTTTTCTTCGCCGCGTCATCGAAGTCTCTGCGGCTCACAGCACCGGATCTCCAACTACACGCACCGGGAGCGGTGGCTCAGTGCATCAACTGATGTCTCTGCTGTGCCTCTCATCGGGAGGTCCTAGGTTCGAGTCAATTGGCAACTCAGTCGCTGTCGGGAGGAGAATTTTAGCGGCCGGCTGCTCTGATCGGTAGTTTTCCGCGGTTTCTCCGATCAACACCAGGCGAATGCCGGAGCAGTAGCCTAACAAACGGGCCACGGACCGCGCGCGATCTTTGTTTCCACTTCCTTATCCTGTCATCACCCCTTACCCACACACACTTACACTAACACGCACTACACTACCTCACATGCCGGGAGACCGGTCGGGAACTTACATGTCCCGGCTAGGGCGGTGCTCTGCTGCTGGGAGAAATCTGGTTGGGGATATCCCTGCTAGTCGACTGTAGTTCGGCGCCGGATCTCGTCATACCCCGACGAAAAACATGCACTACCCTTACGGGACTAATGACCTCAGACGTTGACGCGCTCGGAATCACAATCAATCAATAAATCCACACACACAGTGGATGTATACTTAGATACTGGATGGGTAAGCTTAGAGATGGAATAAGCTGGGATAAGTTTAGGGACTGCATTGCTGATGTTTATGCAACGACACTAACTGAGGGATCCTAGGTTTTGAGTCCCGACGCTGATGGATATTTGAGACTAGCTTCTTAGCTAAACTAGAGGTTGAATTCAGCCGCTGTCTGGAGAAGAATTCTGGCGTCCGGCTCCTCCGATTGAACAGACGAATGCCGATGCCGGAGGAGCACCCTAACGCGGCGACGGGCCGCGCGCAATCTTTCTTTCCTAATCCTTGTCCTATACTCACCTCTTACTTACACGTATACTTATATACACTTCACTGTCAAACATGCCACGAGACCGGTCGGGAGCTTAAAGCCTTATCCCGGTTGGGCCGGTGCCCTGCAGGAGGAGATATCTCGATGAGAATTTCCGAGTAAGCTGATGTGTAGGTCGGAACGGATCTCACCATACTGCGGGGAGGAACACCGCCATCTCCAGCGATAAAAAAATCACTACACTTATGGGACTTATGATCATAGCAGTTGACCTGTCGCAAACAACAATCGAGTCTCCTGTATGACATGGTTGTTTTTATAAAGCGATTTTGGTGAGATTGGCTTCTCATGTTCATCTGATCTAATCTAAACGTCATCCATCCATCAGCTTAATATGATCCATGCCATTCTTCCAATCATGATCAGCTATCTGTTACGATTTGCATTCATTCTTCATGTAGCGGAAGGAAAAAAAGAATCGGAAGAAACCTTGCTGAGGTTAAGGGAATTGAAATTAAAAAACATTGAAATGCTTTAGTTTCTCTTCAGTTTTCTTGACCAAAATTTCCATAATTTATACTTCGTTATATCAAAATTTTGATTTACTCTTCCAATAGGAGATATTGAGATACCATTTTAGAGTGAAATGTTGAAATAACAAATTGAATAGTTAAAATAAAAAAGTTCAAGTTTTAAAACATGGAGGTTCGTATGTCAGAACACTGTACCTACGGAAAACTACAGGTATGCTTAATGAGTTAACAGAGATGTCCGAACTCGCATTGAATTTTTGAGATATTCTTTTAGCTTACCCATTACATTATAAAGACACAAACACATTCACTTTATTGTGATGAGTTATAAGTTTAAGCATCGTCTGTGCCCTTTTATTTATTTACTACATACGTTTGAAAGAAAATTTTCCCATGAATTTAAAAACAATGGAATCAACACATCTTTGAGCATCATCCACGCCCTTCATCTGTATTCCAACTGTAAATTTACTTACAAATAAAAGTATCCAAAGTTTTTTATGACAATCATTTATTTCAACAACCATTCTTCTTGTTGGTGAATAAAAAAAAAAAATAAAAAAAAACCTGCATATTCATACGCCATGTTGTAACCTTAGTACATATTCATACGCCCGTTGGGGTCATTCAAACTTTGAAAGGAGTGTCTGTTCGTAACGGTTAGTTATGGGTATCAACTGAGTGCGAGCGAGGTTTTTCCATATGTTTTCACAAGGTTTCCCTGGTGAGATAATTCAATGGGATAGCGTTCCCTTCACTAAGTTCAGCACCTGATGATGTAACAAAACGAGTTACGAAACGTTGTGTAATTGTTGAAATAAATGATTGTCATAAAAAACTTTGGATACTTTTATATGTAAACATATATTGACAATCAAGAAGAAATATTTATTTATGTAAATTTACTTCATAAATTTGAAAGAACAAAATTCCATGAATTTAAAAGTAATCTATGTAATTTAGCCAGATGACAATAAAAAACCCATTTAAGGACATTTTATCGTAGAGAATTAAACTGGGAGTGAGATCATTACACATTCTATTTATCGATACTTTCCATTAACTTTCTATGTTCGACGGTTCACGAACCAGGCAAATGTTCTGGATTTTTTATATTTAATTTTTATTGTGAATTTGCACAGTGGAAATAAATTTTTTTAACATTATAATACTTACCTTAAGTACTATGTTAAACTCTTAAACTAATAATAGAAGTCCTTAGAAGCACTCAACAATAGAAATTATTTGAAGAGGAATGTGTGCTAATGGTACTGGAAATGTATACATTATTATACATTTAATGAGTCAAGCCCAATACATAGAGATCCTAAAGAATCAATGTTTCACACACGTAAATTAATGGTTTGGAAATATCCGTGCATATTTATGCATGACTACGCTCCATGTCTCAGTAAGAAGGAAAGTTGAAAATTATCTTCAAGACATTGATCTGTCTGTGTTCCAATGGGTTACTAATAACCCTGACATGAATCTCTTAGAAACTGTTCGATCAATAGTTCAAAGAAATTGGATGAATGAAGGCCTTATCAACTAGCGAGTAAAACAAATCATTCGCATCTAGCGAAATGACTGTAATTGTAATCTGAACGGATTTTCGACACATCTCACAAGTATGTTAATTATGAATAATGGAAAGATTTAAAAACATTATAAACATGCGAATACGCTTTACTGTGAAGATCTATGGTCATAAATACGTTTTAAATACGTCATTCAATAACACTAGGCTAATAATTTGGCCACCTCTGCAGAACGAAAACGCGAGAAAACAGAATTAATCAATATGGATCCATTCGTGTTCAATATCGACTAACTTCTATGCATCTATGCTATAGGTTCTATCCTCATCTTTCCCTTCTTTCACCTTTCCCTTAATATCGTCTAGATTTTGATTCATGTTGAATACAAATGTGAATTAAAACAACAAGTATTAGTACTACAACACGTCATACTTCGTTGCATAACTTTTGCAACTTTTGAAAATTCAAAGCGATCAAGGAAAATACGGACAGCCATTTTTATTAGTGATCTTTGCTCAATTCGAGGGAAAAATAGAGGAAAACTAGGTGCTCAAACAGCCCATACTTTCTTGCCCGTGTATTCACCCAAAATGACACAAAAAAATACTCAAATTTTCGAAAAATTGTTCATGAGCTTATTTCAAAATCTATCTTTGAGGAACAAATTTCATTAAAGGGAAAAATCTCTATCTTTAATATTTTAGCTGTACAAAGACCCGTAAAATTTTGAACATTACGAATTTTCAACGAACATGAGACTCGCACCATTCTCTTAAACGTCCTCCACACTATCCAACTACAAAATTCAATAAAAAACGATGGAGCAATTTTTTTGAAAATTTCATAGGGGCGTCATGTAAAGTACCTCCAAAATTAAAATAGCCGCGACATTAGCCAGGTCGATTGGGAAATGTCAATTTTGGAGCAAATCGGCTGAAAGTTTGAGCAACTATCGTTGCTCACAAACGGACAGGCGGACAGATGGACGGGCGGAAGTTCTGCAGTCATCGATTTTTGAGTATCAAGGGCCCAAAACACATCGATTTGGGCTACAGAAGATGTTTGACGATTTTTTTCTAAATTTAGCAAATGTATTTATCGAATTTTTCGTTACCAGGGCCCTGTAGTACTAGTTTTTCTGCAGAAAATTGGCCTTTTCTCGCGCAGCATTACATAACTGTCACTACTTTGTAGCGTGAAAATGGAAATGGAGCCATTTTTGAGGAAATTTTGAAAATGTCATTGAGGTTTCATATAAGTACACCCATAAATCAAAATATCCGTTTCAAATCAAGGGGCCGCGACATCAGCCAAATCGATAGGATAATACCAATTTTGCTGAATACGATTTAGCCACTAGGGTAGATCACAGACGGACGTAAGAACGTATTGCCGTAAACCATTTTTCGGTATAATGAAACCCAAAACGCGGATTCTGACTACACAACGTTATACTGGAGGAAAATTACTTCATTAAGAGCAAGATATTTTTTTTAGGTATTCGGGACCAACGTATGAGTTAATCTATCAAAAAACGCCGTGTCTGGATACAGAATTAAAATACTTCCTCTACATTACATAGAGAGTACACACACACACACACACACACACACACACACACACACACACACACACACACACACAAGAAAAACCTAGTGCCTTTTACATTCAATGCTGGTCACCTTTATCTCTGCCATTCCACTCCAACACCCAACAAAAAAAAAACAACTAAATATCGTTTTACAAACAAAAAACGCGAAACAAAAGAAAAACAACTCGACATCATCCGTATCAAAAACATACCAAAACCTCAATTTCCACCCCAGCCCCTCCCCCTCCACCCGTTGTCTTACCCCCCCCCCCGCCTGAAGCCTTCACCGCAACCGCCCGGCGGTGCGACCCTCCGTCATTAATTATTTTAAATAGCGTCTATCTCGGCAGAAATTTCGCACAGCGCGGCATCACCCCGGCCCGGACGCTCTCTCTCTCCCTCTCCTCTTCCCCTCCCCTACCGTCTCCTCCCCGCCCCCCTCCGCTCCCGCCACCGCCCCGCCTGGAACCCCGGCTACAGCGCCCGGTTGTTAAGGCCGTGATCAAAGTTTATAATTAGGTAGACTTGTCGCTGGAGGCGCCGGCGACGGCGGTGGCGGCGGCGCAGAGCGCGGGCGGGGGCGGGGCGGGGGCGGTGGGGGCGGCGGAGGCGAAGGAGCCGCCGCTCGGAAGAAAACCGCCGCTGCCGCCGCCGCTTGTGCTGTGCTGAGACGGGCGACGAGGCTACAAAGGAAGCGCCGGCAGCCGCCGCGGTGGCGCGCAGGAGGCGTGGAGTTGAGATGGGAGGACGCCCGGAAAGACGGCGAGCGACGAGGAGGAGGGAGCGGAAGGGGCCGTAATGTCGGGAAAGGTCTCCGGCCGTCTACGGGTTTCCGAAAAACCAAACAACTGGGCGACCTACGGTTTTAGTGAAATATCGGGAATTTTTTTTGGAATGGGATGTCGGGACGAGGCGTGAACAATGTCGGGTAATATGATAATTGGATGTCGGGAAAGGACATTCTTTAGTCGCTGGGTTGAGACGGGCGACGAGGCTACAAAGGAAGCGCCGGCAGCCGCCGCGGTGGCGTGCAGGAGGCGTGGAGTTGAGATGGGAGGACGCCCGGAAAGACGGCGAGCGACGAGGAGGAGGGAGCGGAAGGGGTCGTAATGTCGGGAAAGGTCCCCGGCCGTCTACGGGTTTCCGAATAACCAAGCAACTGGGCGGCCTACGGTTTTAGTGAAATATCGGGAATTTTTTTGGAATGGGATGTCGGGACGAGGTGTGAACAATGTCGGGTAATGTGACAATTGGATGTCGGGAAAGGACATTTTTTAGCTGCTGTGCTGAGACGGGCGACGAGGCTACAAAGGAAGCGCCGGCAGCCGCCGCGGTGGCGCGCAGGAGGCGTGGAGTTGAGATGGGAGGACGCCCGGAAAGACGGCGAGCGACGAGGAGGAGGGAGCGGAAGGGGTCGTAATGTCGGGAAAGGTCCCCGGCCGTCTACGGGTTTCCGAATAACCAAGCAACTGGGCGGCCTACGGTTTTAGTGAAATATCGGGAATTTTTTTGGAATGGGATGTCGGGACGAGGTGTGAACAATGTCGGGTAATGTGACAATTGGATGTCGGGAAAGGACATTTCTTAGCTGCTGTGCTGAGACGGGCGACGAGGCTACAAAGGAAGCGCCGGCAGCCGCCGCGGTGGCGCGCAGGAGGCGTGGAGTTGAGATGGGAGGACGCCCGGGATGACGGCGAGCGACGAGGAGGAGGGAGCGGAAGGGGTCGTAATGTCGGGAAAGGTCCCCGGCCGTCTACGGGTTTCCGAATAACCAAGCAACTGGGCGGCCTACGGTTTTAGTGAAATATCGGGAATTTTTTTGGAATGGGATGTCGGGACGAGGTGTGAACAATGTCGGGTAATGTGACAATTGGATGTCGGGAAAGGACATTTCTTAGCTGCTGTGCTGAGACGGGCGACGAGGCTACAAAGGAAGCGCCGGCAGCCGCCGCGGTGGCGCGCAGGAGGCGTGGAGTTGAGATGGGAGGACGCCCGGGATGACGGCGAGCGACGAGGAGGAGGGAGCGGAAGGGGTCGTAATGTCGGGAAAGGTCCCCGGCCGTCTACGGGTTTCCGAATAACCAAGCAACTGGGCGGCCTACGGTTTTAGTGAAATATCGGGAATTTTTTTGGAATGGGATGTCGGGACGAGGTGTGAACAATGTCGGGTAATGTGATAATTGGATGTCGGGAAAGGACATTCCTTAGTCGCTGTGCTGAGACGGGCGACGAGGCTACAAAGGAAGCGCCGGGAACCGCCGCGGGGGCGAGCGAAGTAGTCGTGGAGTTGAGATGGGAGGACGCCCGGAAAGACGGCGAGCGACATGGAGGAGGGAGCGCAATGGGCCGTAATGTCGGGAAAGGTCCCCGGCTGACTACGGATTTCGGAAGAACCAAGCAGCTGCGTGGGCTACAATTAGCGAAATGTCGGAAATTTTTTTGCAAGGAATGTCGGGAAGAGGTACGGATCATGTTGGGATCTTGGGCAATACAAAAATTGGATGTCAGAAAAGTACATGATTTTGAGAAAGGGACATTTATCGACGCTATGCTGAAGGGGCGACGTGGCGCCAAAAAAGCACCGGAAGCCGCGGCAATGGCGGGCGGAGGCGTGTTTTTTGACAAAAAACAACAAATAAACAAAAACAAAAAAAGGCAAGCAACGTGAAGTAAGGAATGAGTAGGCGCTTATTTCGACTGATTCCTGTCGACTGCCGTTCGGAAAGGCCTAGCATTTGAGTGAGAATCGAATTGTATAATACCGGAAAATTTAAAATGGCACAGTGAGAAGAGATGTTGATAATGTCGGGATGATATGTCGGTATTGAAATATCTTATCTCTGAAAGTGGGTGAATTTCAGAACGTAAAGCGAAGAGAAAGGTGGGAGTTGCATTGGAGGCTTGGAGTGGAGTTGGTTCTTGGTGCGAAAAGACACGGCGAGTAACATGGAACGCCCGGAGGGGGTAATGCCGGGAAAGGTTTTGGGCGTCTTCGACTTTCGAAAAGGCTTAGCGGCTGAGAGGCATCGGATTGGGAATTGAACGAAAATTTTAAAAATATATTCGGGATAATATATGTGAAATGTTGGGATTGTATATTGGAATTGCTAATATCCGGTAATTTTACAATGGTATGTCGATAACGGTTATGTAAAAAGTATGCCGGGTAATAAGGGAATGAAATGTCGGGAAAGGATGCAGTGCCTCACAGGCGGAGATGTGAGGAATAATGATGAGCATTATGGTCTACAGATGAGGTGGTGTTCAAACCGGGAAAGGTCATGACCGACTATGGTTTTCTCTAAGACCAGACCATTGGGGACATCGAATAGGGTAATGTCGAGGTATAGTAGAAGGGCACTTGTTAATTGATTGATTTTATCGTGTTTCCGGGCGCGTCAACTGCTTCGGTCATTAGTCCCGTTAGTGTAGTACAAGTTTTTGTTTCTCGGGAGATGGCGGTGATCCTCCCTCGCTGGATGGCGAGATCCGGCACCGACCTACCGTCGGCTAGTGGGGTTTCCCCCTAACCAGGACTCTCCCTCTAGCGGGGCACCGCCCCAGCCGGAACAAGCTCTAAGCTCCCGACCGGTCTCCCGGAATATGTGATAGTGTGGTGCGTGTTATTGTGTGTGTGTAAGAGGGGAGGATAGGACAAGGAAGAGGAAGGACAGATCGCGCGCGGTCAGTGGCCCGTTTGGTAGGGTACTGCTCCGGCATTCACCTGGTGTTGATCGGAGAAACCACGGAAAATTACCGATCAGAGCCGCTGGAATTCTCCAGCTCCAGCAGACAGCGACTGAATTCGAGCTAGCTGAAAAGCTAGTGTCGAAAATCCTGTCGCCGTGAAGACTCGAACCTAGGACCTCCCGGTCAGAGGCGCTGCAGTGACATCAGTTGATGCACTGAGCTACCGCTCCCGGAAGAAGACTTGGGAAGAACTTGGTTAGAAGGGCACTTGTAAAGAGATGTGGGTAATTTCGGCTTACGTCGGATAATACGTGAATTGCAACTTCGTGGCAGTATTTGTATCGTGAGCAAATTTCTGAGTGCTTGAAAGCGTAAAGGAAGTAAAGCGGAAAAGTGGATTTGGAATAAAAGTACTTGCGGAAGGCTAGTGTCGACAATCTTGCCACCGTCAGGACTGGAACCCTAGGATCTCTCTGTCAGAGGCACTGCAGTGAGATCAGTTGACGCCCTTAGCCACCTCAGCCGGTTAAATTGACGTCGGTATGTCGGAAATTATACGAGCAAATATATAGAACAATTCAAACGTGACGGGCTAGTGACGAGGTCGCAGCTCAGATGTGGAATTGACATAGTCACAGTTGGGTCAGGTATGGACGAACCAGAGAACGCGTCGGCAGGGCCGAGGATTTGTCTTGCCACTGATGCCACGAGGTCGCACAGTTGAATCGAATTATATGATTTCTAAAATCAGTATTTATTTAGCTTTTCAATGCACCTTTTGATTAGAGCGGGGCAGACTCCTGCCTAGAGACGCGGCAGCGGTGGAGGCGTCGAGCAGACAGGCAGACAGAGCGACAGGAGGAGGCAGGGGAAGTCATCCCGTTTCAAACTAGTGTTGCTGAAACAGCACGTACTTTCTCGCCCTACTTCCTCCTAAAATTATGCGAAAAGAACTAAAAAAAGTTCTCATTCTTAGTAATGTTTACGTAATACTGTTTATTTATACCGCAATTTCTCTTCAAATTAACACATCTCAGACAATTTTGGTAAAACTCAAATTTTTGAAAAATTGTACATGGCCTTATTTCAAAATCTATCTTTAAGAAACAGATTTCATTGAGGGAAAAATCTCTATCTTCAGAATTGTACTTGTAGGAAGACGCCGAAAAAATTTTGAAATTTTGCCATTTTCAAAAAATCAGTTTTCAAAGGACATTTGACCTGCACCATTCTCTGAAACATCTTTCACACTATTCAAAAACAAAATTTAAACGAAAAAGACTGAACCATCTTTTTGAAAAAAAATTTAAAATGTCCCAGGGGTAAAAGTACCAGCGAAAATTAAAATATGGGGTTCGAATTCAAGGGCCGTAACGTCAGCCAGAACGATACCGGTACATCAATTTTGGAGAAAATCGGCTAACAGTTTAGCTGCTCGCGTTGTTCACACACAGACAGATGGGCGGACAGACGTCTTGGCGTTATTCGATTTTTTCGTATCAAGGCCCCACAAAACATGGATTCGGCTACACCACTTGTTAGACGAGTTTTTTTCTCAATTTAGCAACTGGATTTATCGACTTTTACGTTACTAGGACCTTGTAATAAGTTTTTCTGACGGAAATTCGCCGCTTTTTCGCGCAGTATAACTTTCTATCCACTGCGTAAGCGGCAGCGAGAAAGTAAAAAGTTTCTATTTCACTAAGCAACACACGAATAGAAAAGATTTGAAGGTGGAAGGCCTTTTCCTTGAAGCATTGCTGTCGTATGTCAGCTGTTGCGAAAGTAAGTGTAAATAACACAATCAAACATTTGCATTTTTTTCAGCAAAAATCGTAACCATTTCCTTGTTTTTGGATTTTTCCCTAGTTCCTAGGTAAGTAAAGAAAGGAGACATCTCTCACGTGGTCAATAGTCTGCACTACTCAGCATTTTCATTTCCTGGGCTCATTGAAAATTAGTAACACAGATTACCCCGAAATGTTGGAGGTAACAGAATCACCGAAATCAGAGAAATCTTAGACGCGCACGGAAAGTGAGGAAGGGGTTATTCAGAGCATATGATAATTCAGTCGGTCCGCGCACTATGAGACCAGGCGAATTAAATCAGATATTTCGATTGTTCAGTCACAACCGTAACTATTTCCCCTAGTTCTTGAGTATGTAACACAATTGTAGACACGTCTCATATGATCTTGAGGCTTTTTCCATTGATCTGGAGGACATTTTCAATTTCTGCGAGAATAGGAAATTAGTAACACAGATTACCCCAAAATGTTCGAGGCAACAGAATCTCCGGAATCAGAGAAACCTTAGAGACGCACGGAAAGTGAGGAAGGGGTTGTTCAGAGCATATTATAACGCGCACTACGAGATGACGCGAAATAAAATAATCAAACACTTCAATTTTTCTGTAAAAATCGTAACCATTTCCCCACCTCCTTAACATGTAACACAAACGTAGACACATCTCATATGAACTTAAGTCTTTTTCCAATGAACTGAGGGAAATTTTCAATTTCTGCGAGAATAGGAAGTTAGTACCACAGATTACCCCAAAATGTTCGAGGCAACAGAATCTCCGGAATCAGAGAAACCTTAGAGACGCACAGAAAGTGAGGAAGGGGTTGTTCAGAGCATATTACAACGCGCACTACGAGATGACGCGAAATAAAATAATCAAACACTTCAATTTTTTATGAAAATCGTAACCATTTCCCCACCTCCTTACACAAACGTAGACACATACCATATGAACTAAAGTCTTTTTCCAATGAACTGGGGGAAATTTTCAATTTCTGCGAGAATAGGAAGTTAGTACCACAGATTACCTCAAAATGTTCGAGGCAACAGAATCTCCGGAATCAGAGAAACCTTAGAGCGGCACACGGAAAGTGAGGAAGGGGTTGTTCAGGCAGAGGCCTCTTCGTTGGGGGAGGCGGCGGGTGAGTTGTCTGGCTAGAGACGCGGCGGCGGCGGAGGCGGCGGCGTCGCGCAGACAGGCCGACAGCGGCGCGAGGGGGGCGGGGCGGGGCGGGGCGGCGGCCGTCACGTCAAGCCTTCTGTCAGGGCGTCCCTGGCACCGCAAGCCGCCTCGCGCAACGCAACGCTACGCAGGCAGCGCAGTGCGGCGGCGGAGGCATAATTTGTTACTGGAGATTAGAAGGGCGGAAACTTCGCCCGGTGGTGTGCGGGTGGCGGTGTGCGGAGCCGGAGGCGGGGGCCGGGCACAGTGGTCCGCAATTTGCGAAAAACCCCCAGTGGTCCAAATGTAATTTTACTTCTTCTTCAAGCATTAGGACTTTCGTTCCGTTGCGTCTCATTATTGGTCCATTTATGTTCTCTTCAGTCTTCCTATGTTCCTTTTTCCTCTTGGCTTGTATTTCAGAATCTGTTTTGGCATTCGCGTGTTTTCCATTCTGTCTATGTGGTCTCTCCATGCTTTCTTATATTCGTTAATTTTTTCATTTAGATTATAAATTCTTAGGTAGTTGCGTATCTCTTCATTACGAATCCTGTCTTTTCTTGTGACACCAATACAACCTCTTAAAAACTTCATTTCGGCAGTCTGAATCCTGCTTCTAATTTTTGTTTCCATAGTCTAAATTTCACATTCATATAGCCTACAAGGAACTGCTAAAATGTAATTTTACTGGGTAGTTAATTCATTGATGTTTCCGGGCACGTATCTGCTATGCTCATTAGTTCTCTTAGTGTAAAGAATGTTATTGTACCTGGAGAAGGCGATGTTCCACTCTCGCTGAGTGGGGACACCCGGCGCCGACTTACGTGTCTGCTTGCGGTGTTTCCCCAACCAGATATCTCCCACCAGAAGGAACTTGCCCAGGTGGGAAAAGTTCTAAACTCGCGACCGGTCGCCCGACATGTGTGGCAGTATAGTACATGTAAGTGCCAACAAGTATGGGCTGAGAATAGAACAAGGGAAAACCACACGCGGTCCGTGGTCCGTTTGTTATGGTGCTGCTCCGGCATTCACCCGGTTTTGATCGGATAAACCATAAAAAACTACAGATCAGAGGAGCCAACCGCTAGGATTCTCCTCCAGACAGCGACTGAATTCCACCTAAATAATGAGAAAATCTGCCACCGACGGGATTCAAACCATAGGACCCTTTGATCCGAGTCGGTGAGAAGACTGCGACCATGCTACTTTTGAGTTAAACTCAGCTGGTAATTATTTCGTTGGACGGCGTGCTTGTTAAAACATGCTTTAAAAGGCATGAGAAAAGTGTCACAGAAATTCGTTTTCGATTTGCGCATAATTTCTCATGGCTCAAGTGATGGGAACGGGTCCAGAATTCGCAGAAATTGCGCGTGGCCAAAATGCCTTAATTCAATCGGGTGGTTGGTCAGCCAACTGAGTGAAAAACAAAGAAGTTTGAAAACAAGTAAAAAATTTGCCATAGAACTGAATTTTGAGGGACGAAGAATTTCTCATAGGGTAGTTGAGGCAACGGTAAAGGACAGTATTCTAAACTTTGCGAAAAGGCGCATCTAATCTAAATGCCTTTATTCAATCGGGTGAATAATTAACTTACTGCATTGATCTTGCTTTCGGCCACAAAAAAACATTGATTCACATGTGAGTCTTGATTTGCTAAGAATCTCACATAGTATGGCAGAAATAGCGATGGTGACGTTTGTCATGGTTATGGCACTCCCTGGTCCAAAATTTGCTAAAAACGTGGACTCCTACGTTCATATCTGAATCGGTTGCTTACTCCGTGGGATAAGCATTTGGATACTGGATGTATTCCCAAAGCGATGGGATATGGGCTCAGATGGGCTTTCATGGCAAGACAAACTAATGCCTCTGCCTCAGTACTGGCAACTTTTTCGTACAGGTTTCCCTCTCGAAGCCACTTTTTGAACACCCTGATTTTCTCTCCATACGTCACATACAGTTTTTTACTGTTTTTTATTAATAAATATATAAATACCCTCTAAACAAAATAACGAGAACTAAACAGTAACAATCTAGCTTCTTGGATTTTGACTTTGGTCTGCAGATTGAACAAATGTTAAGGCAAGCAGGAAAAGTGCAGAGTTTTTAAAAACACTGTTGACTTCATAATACGCATCAGTGAATGACATTGCGGAGTAACTTGTATACGTAAGAACTCTTGTTTTTTCCTGTTTGATCGTCTATTGTATGCCATGTATTACCATTTAGCAACCTGCGGGGGAATATTTGTTAAATTCGAAACAAACCTTTCCTTTTGTCAATTTTCTCTATATTTGTGCGAGTCACTCGCATTTATACCCCTCTGAATTTATTTGTACACAATTAAAGTTAATAAATTAGCTAATCGCCTAATATGTTATTTTATAAATAGAGATGTGGTAATCACTTTTCCGCCTTGTAAATATCAATGACGCTAGTTCACCACCTGCTTCTTTGCGAGATAAGGTAAACTCCCCTTGAATAGCGTTGCTGCTTCATCGATGTTGCCGACGTTTAAAATCTGTTGCGAAAAACATTTGCGGCATCAGCATCACTGAGGCGAAAGGCCCGATAGCTGAATTAATGTCATTTAAATCGAAGGTGTGATGTCAGGATTCGAGGGCGGGGGAAGGAAGTTACGCCGTCAACAACTTTCAGCTGTGTTGTACGTTGTAGCTTTCCTTCTTTGTTTAATTTTCTGACTTTATTACCAAACTCATCCGCAATAAAAACTTCGTTGGCTCCCAATAAAACAAGAAGAGATATGACTTCAAACTTCCCAAAGTCAATTCTTCACAAATAACTGTCAAAACTATCCAAATAACATGTTATTAACGGACACTGAAAATTATGTGAATAAACATTTTTAATTTTTAATTTAATTAACTTCACTCAATTAATTTAATTCATTAATTAATTAAACTTAATTAAAATTGTTCTGGAAAAGGCGCTGCGGATTAATTGATTGGTGTTTCCAGACGCGAGAACTGCTATAGTCATTAGTCTCGAAAGTGTAGTGTATGGTTTTAAGCGGGAGGTGGCGATGGCCCCCACCTGGATGGTGAGATTCGGCGCCGACATACACGTCCGCTTGAGCGGTTTTGCCAACCAGGTATCCCCCACCAGCATGGCACTGTTCCAGCCGGGAGAAGCTCTTAGCTCCCGACAGATCTCCTGGCATGTGTGATAATGTGGTGCATGTTAGTGTAGGCGTGTGTGTAAGGGGTGAAGATAGCAAAAGGAAGAGGAAGGAAAGATCGCGCAGGGTGCGTGGCCCGTTTGTTATGGTATTGCTGCGGCATTCGCCTTGTATTTATAAAATTGATTGATTGATTTTTTCGTGTTTTCGGGCGCGTCAACTGCTTTGTGTCATTAGTTCCGTTATTGTAGTGCATGTTTCTTCGGGAGATGGCGGTGATCTTCCCCCGCTGGATGGCGAGATCCGGCGCCGACCTACCGTCGGCTAGTGGGGTTTCCCCCTAACCAGAACTCTCCCATCAACGGGGCACCGCCCCAGTCGGGACAAGCTCTAAGCTCCAGACCGGTCTCCCGGAATATGTGGTAGTGTAGTGCATGTTAGTGTGTGTGTGTGTAAGGGGAGAGGATAGGACAAGGAAGAAGAAGGACAGATCGCGCGCGGTCCGTGGCCCGTTTGATAGGGTACTGCTCCGGCATTCGCCTGGTGTTGATTGGAGAAACCACGGAAAACTACCGATCAGAGCAGCCGGCCGCTAGAATTCTCTCCAGACAGCGACTGAATTCGACCTAGCTGAAAAGCTAGTGTCGAAAATCCTGCCGCCGCACGGTGTGTAATTTCGGCCATCTAGGTGGACATAATTCAATTTTCCAAAGTACTCAAATGAATTAAGTTGGGTATTTGTTTGATTTTAGAATGTCCATAGTGTATGAAGTGGGTATTGTTTTTCTTCTGCATCGCTTGAGGCGGCAGTAGAACAAGTTCAAACTTGCACGATCTCGCGGTGACACCGCGCGGCTCTGTCAATCGCATTTCAGTACATCTCGTGTTGGAGACCATTGCTCATCGCCTTCTACTCACAGAGAGATAGTGATTAAATAATTGTGTTTTTGGGTGTTTCTTCTTTTTATTAGTGCCTAAAGATAAGCAAAAAGTGTTTGCGATTGCTCGTGGGGGTCTTTTGAAAAAGTAAGTAATTTTAGTTGTACTTTCGCGCCATCTGTACAAATGTATCTAGACTTTTAATACAGAGTTTACCATAGTTGAAGGGCTTCCGCCCCGCCCCTCCGTCCCCTCGGGCGATGGCTCGCCCCCTCGCCCACCTCGGCAGCCGCATCCGACACAACTTGCTCGGCTGCAGCAGTGGAGCCAACGAGCTTTGATTTCACGCAGGACGCTATTTCAACATCGTAGAAAAAATGGCTGAAGCAAGGTGTGACGTTTATTGTATCGTTTTGAATTTGCATGTTTTAATATAAATGTACCATTGCTTTTATATTAATCAGCTGCCATAAAATGAAAATTGCTTTTGCAAAAGAAACGTCAAGTGTAATTAAAACTGTGGTAAGAAATCTTGGCAAAATATTGTTTAACTCCCACTACTATGCAATTTCTCCATCTACTGTATTCTTTACACATTAACTATGATTTTTTGCATGGTGGATGACGCATTAATTTTGCAATAGTTTTATGCCTCCACTATTACACCTCTAAAGAACTAAAAAAGGAGAGAAAGAATTTCCCTATTGAATATCTCCTCTTCATTTTTTATAATTTTGAATTCTCCTGCCAAGATTTGATTAGTTGAATTAAACTCATTAAGAGTACTGAAATTGGATTTATTTTAATGTGAAAAATAACCCAATACAATTTCTACATCATTTTGACTTTTAATTATAGCCTTCTCCACAGTGGCAAAAATAATGATGGAAATAACTGCCCGAAACTCGTCAGAAATCTACATTCAGGAAACAATTGGAAAAACTGGACAATAATAAAAAACTGAGAAACATATATAATGAATTAATGAAATAATATTTTGAAAAGATCTTGTGAAATTTTCATTGATATCATGAGCCGAATATGTATTTACCTTACGAAATAATGTGTAAATGCTGGTAAATACGGGAAATTTTGTTGAACTATGTAGATTATGGCATTCAAACGAATTTTCCCGTAACAATAGATTTTTGAATCGCTTATAGATATTTGTTATTTTTTCGAATATGCTAATTGAAACCATTTCATTTATTTAAAGACCACTTGTTAAAATTTACGTAAATTTTTTAACAGTTATTTTAGTTATGCTACATATTTTAGACCTAATAAAGAATGTAAAAATTCAACATTCTTATAACCCTTTGATATTTCTACTCTACTTATCTTAAGACTTTTTAGAGAAGTCTAGAGAGGTTTGCACGCCTTTAATTGCACGCCTCCATAGGTCTTTGAAAGGAAATAATATAATAATGCTAACGTGTCAACCATTTGAGTCATGTATCTATCCAACTTTTTGTCTGTTTCTTTTGGGGTTGGCATTCTTTAATGAATTAACTACTTCTTGGACATGTTTTCTCGTTTTAATCGCTTCTGAAGATCTTCTAAAAGTAGTATTTTTTTTAAAAGTAAGAAAAGTAGGCCTCTAGTTCGTTTCCATCGTATGTCTGTTTATTTACTCTTGATGTCTCGATTCTTCAGATAAAATTTCTTAGTTTCTAGACATTCACATATAATAACATCTAAGAAAAAGATGATGATAATAATAACGAACTTATTAAAATACGGGAAGCTTGAAAGGCAGATAAGCAAAAGCAAACTGCATGTGCAATGCACGCAAACGACAAAATCAGAACTGATATCGCTCTCGAGGAGTTTTCTCTTTCCGCCGACACGGCTGATCTGTGATCAGGAGAGTGAGGGGAGAAACGAGGCGAGCAAGAGGGAGATGACGTGAAGAAAACAGATTGCGAGGGAAAGGAAATGGTTTGACATGCACCGAAGGTCGACGTACATTGGTCCGAAATGAGCGAAAACCCAGTCTCAGAACATATTAATTGAATATTTTTAATTTTACTTAATTTTAATGTATTATTTTAAACTGTATTTTTATTTTTGGTTTTTGATTAATTCTGATTTTTTCGTGTTTCCGGGCGCGTCAACTGCTTCGGTGATAGTCCCGTTAGTGCAGTGCGTGTTTTTCGCGGGAGAGATGGCGGTGATCTTTTCCCCCCGCTGGTGCGAGATCCAGCGCCGACCTACCGCCGGCTAGTGAGGTTTCCCCCTAACAGGACTCTCCCACCAGCGGGGCACCGCCCTCAGCCGGGACAAGCTCTAAGGATTGTCAGCCACGGAATATGTGGTAGTGTAGTGCATGTTAGTGAAAAAGTGTGTGTGTGTAAGGGGAGAGGATAGAACAAAGGAAGAGGAAGGAAAGATCGCGCGCGGTCCGTGGCCCGTTGTTAGGGTACTGCACCGGCATTCGCCTGGTGTTGATCGGAGAAACCACGGAAAACTACCGATCAGAGCAGCCGGCCGCTAGAATTCTCCTCCAGACAGCGACTGAATTCGACCTAGCTGAAAAGCTAGTGTCGAAAATCCTGCCGCCGTCAGGACTCGAACCTAGGACCTCCCGGTCAGAGGCGCTGCAGTAACATCAGTTGATGTACTGAGCTACGCTACCGGTATTTTTTTATTTAAACTTGAATCAAAAATTATTGTTTATTTTTTTATTGGCTAAATTTGAATTTTTTCTTTAAGTTCGCACTCGAAAATTGATTATGTGGAAACCATAACCTAGACAAAGAATCATTTAAAAAAAACTTCACCTGCAGCTGAAACCTGCAAGCAATTTGGCTCGGAGCACAAGCGTGGGCGTGGCACGCGAAGGGATGCAGTACCTGTGTTACTCTCTGGCCATATCAAGTAATCCTATGGACGAGGCCATTGTTGTCTGTGTTTTGAGTGGGAGTAGGAAGGGGCGAGACGGTGACGGTCACATTACATTCTTTTATTCAACAAAAAAATATCCACCCCTATGCGACGGGCGAAGGAGAAATAACCTAACAGTTTCCAGCCAAGGCAAAGGATTTAAGCAGCAGTTTAAACTTGTTGTGTGTGCTTTCTTTACTTTTTTTTTCTTTCATAACGTTGGTCTCCTCTACGAATTTGTCTGTGCTCGTTTGGGTAATTTGGCGTTTGTATAGTAATACTGCTTCTGAATTCATATTTTAGCCACGGTAACTGAGCCTTGCATTTGGAACGGAGAACGTGGGGCAAACTGGTTTTCAACCCGTTAGAAATTAAAACAAATTTTTTCTTGTTCATTTTAAATATTGTTTGCCAAGTTCCACAAGTTTCTACGCGAGATATGTTAGTAGGTTTCTCCATCTGTGTGTATTCTTTACTACATTAGGACTATCAGACTCTTTAGATAGGTATAGTGTCGGGTTGTACGTCATTAATTTTGAAATAGTCTTAGATGCCTCCACTATTACACCTTTTTCCTGAAGAGAATTCTAAAAAACGGAGAGATCAAAATGTTGACCCTATTTGACAATTTGTACTTCCCTCCTTATTTTTTAATACATTTTGTACTTCTTCCTCTCCAAGTATTTAAGATTAGATTGACGACTTATATACATAATTATGATGTATGAAGCACCCTTGGTATTTATTTTAATTTTGTGATTAAAATAACCCATTTACAACTTTCTACATCATTTTGTATATTTTAATTAGGAGCCTTCTCCTTCAGGTCTGTTATCGAAAAATTTATGATTTGGTCTATTAAATAACACGCGCCGAAACTAACGTACAGTAAATAAACATATCAGGAGTAGACAACTCAGGGAAAAACTGGATGCAATATACTACAAAAACTGAGAAACATATATAATGAATTAATGAAATAATATTTTGAAAAGATCTTGTGAAATTTTCATTGATATCATGAGCCGAATATGTATTTACCTTACGAAATAATGTGTAAATGCTGGTAAATACGGGAAATTTTGTTGAACTATGTAGATTATGGCATTCAAACGAATTTTCCCGTAACAATAGATTTTTGAATCGCTTATAGATATTTGTTATTTTTTCGAATATGCTAATTGAAACCATTTCATTTATTTAAAGACCACTTGTTAAAATTTACGTAAATTTTTTAACAGTTATTTTAGTTATGCTACATATTTTAGACCTAATAAAGAATGTAAAAATTCAACATTCTTATAACCCTTTGATATTTCTACTCTACTTATCTTAAGACTTTTTAGAGAAGTCTAGAGAGGTTTGCACGCCTTTAATTGCACGCCTCCATAGGTCTTTGAAAGGAAATAATATAATAATGCTAACGTGTCAACCATTTGAGTCATGTATCTATCCAACTTTTTGTCTGTTTCTTTTGGGGTTGGCATTCTTTAATGAATTAACTACTTCTTGGACATGTTTTCTCGTTTTAATCGCTTCTGAAGATCTTCTAAAAGTAGTATTTTTTTTAAAAGTAAGAAAAGTAGGCCTCTAGTTCGTTTCCATCGTATGTCTGTTTATTTACTCTTGATGTCTCGATTCTTCAGATAAAATTTCTTAGTTTCTAGACATTCACATATAATAACATCTAAGAAAAAGATGATGATAATAATAACGAACTTATTAAAATACGGGAAGCTTGAAAGGCAGATAAGCAAAAGCAAACTGCATGTGCAATGCACGCAAACGACAAAATCAGAACTGATATCGCTCTCGAGGAGTTTTCTCTTTCCGCCGACACGGCTGATCTGTGATCAGGAGAGTGAGGGGAGAAACGAGGCGAGCAAGAGGGAGATGACGTGAAGAAAACAGATTGCGAGGGAAAGGAAATGGTTTGACATGCACCGAAGGTCGACGTACATTGGTCCGAAATGAGCGAAAACCCAGTCTCAGAACATATTAATTGAATATTTTTAATTTTACTTAATTTTAATGTATTATTTTAAACTGTATTTTTATTTTGTTGGTGTAATTATTGAATCTAAAATGTGTTTACTTATTTTTTATAGTTTTAAAGAAGCAATTTTTAAATTTAATTTTAAGCACTCGAAAAATTGAATTGTGAGTTCAACCAGTAAACCAGACAAATGAATAAATAAAAAAAACAAAACTTCCACCTGCTGGCAGACAACCTGCAGCACAATTTGGAATTTTCTCACAATTAATATTACTTTCCATGTTAGAAGGGATACCACCTAGCCTATGTTACTCTCGGGCCAATATGAAGTAATCCTTATACAACACGACCATTAAATGTTCAAATGTTTTGAGTGATGAGTAGGAACATACAAGATACACTATTAATCACATTACTTTTCTTTTGATTCGCACAAAAAAATATAACACGATCTATGCGACGTTATGAAGGAGAAATAACTTTAACAGGTTCCGTTTGAAGGCAAAGGAGTTTAAGTTCCAGTTTGAAAGTGTGCGTGTGTGCTTTTCTTTAATTTTTTGTTTCTTTCATATTCGTTGGTCTTCTCTACGAATTACAACTGTAACTGAATGTGGGCATGAAAGGCGCCTGTAGAAGTCGATCACACACTTCTGAACTCACGTGTTTTCTCCACGCATTTCTGAGCCTCGGCATGATGGAACGGCTGAACGTGGGTCAAAGCTGGTTTTCAACCCGTTAGATTATTACTTGTAAATTTTTTAAACATTGGCAATTAATAGGTTTCATCAACGGCTACATTTTAGAAAACAAAGTGGCAATAGCAAGAAAAAATTCCAGAAGTTAAATGATATTTGCAATGTCCTATTTGAAGAATTGTGTGTGTGTGTGTGTGTGTGT
>BLKR01005676.1:0-74846 GCA_011170035.1 Teleogryllus occipitalis | reverse complement strand
TATCTTAAAAAATGCAATACAAAAGCAAAAGAAATCGCGTATACCTCGCTTGTTAGGTCCGTAATGGAATACGGTGCTAGTAGTTGGAATCTGTACAGAAGATAAAAAGAGTTTAGAGAGATTACAAAACAGAGCGGCCAAATACACTTTTCGGAGGAACATTAGGAATCATTAGCACGCCGGACGAAAAGGGCACGACTTAGCGCGCTGCATAAATCTTACATTGGTTGCTCTGCATGGCAGGAAATTTGGGGAAGGCAAGATAAACCAGATGATTTAAATAGATTTTATCACAAATATAAAATTAGAATAATAATACAAAGAACGGACGGAGGCAAATTCTTCTTTGTAAACAAAACAATACTAGAATGCAACGATTTGCCTGCGGCAGTCTTTGAGCTCTTTCCTTGCTCAGCGCGAGGTTTTAGAAAGAAAAATAGGAAATTAGGATGAAGGATGAAAACATAGTGAAATGAAGTGAAAGATGCGTTATGCGTAGTCTACAGTTAAAAATAATTGTACAGTTAACATTTAGGTAGTGATATGCGGTGCAGTGAAGTGAAGGGAAGAGAAGTGATTTCATTTCTTTCTGTATGGTTTGTAGGCGAAAACGTCGTACTACAGGCTATTCTGACAAAAGTATATTAATTTCTTTATAGAAACAAATGTTTGACGTATTAATTGATTGATTTTTTAAAATTTTGTTTGTTTCCGTGCGCGTCAACTGCTTTGGTCATTAGCCCCGTTAGAGTAGTGTATATTTTTTCTCGGGAGATGGCGGTGATCTTCTCCCGCTGGATGGTGAGATCCTGCGCCGACCTACCTTCGGCTAGTGGGGTTTCCCCCTAACCAGGACTTTCCCACCAGTGGGGCACCACCCCAGCTGGGACAAGCTCTAAGCTCCCAATTGGTCTCCCGGAATATGTAGTAGTGTGGTGCATGTTAGTGTAAGTGTGTGAGTGTGTGTGTAAGGGAAGAGGATAGGACAAGGAAGAGGAAGGAAAGATCGCGCGCGGTCCGTGGCCCGTTTGTCCGGCATTCGCCTGGTGTTGATTCTAGGAACCACGGGAATTTACCAATCAGAGCAGCTAGCCGCTAGAATTCTCCTCTTGACCAGTGGCGTGCATTCCAGGTAAGCTAGGTATGCTGCGCTTACCCTGGAGAAAAGACAGTGAAATGTAATTATTTTATTTTGAAACCACTTTTAAAATTCTGCCAAATAATGGTACACTGGCTCGCGTCGGCGCGCGGCCCTTCATTGAGCCACTATTGCCGACAAAGGCAGAAAGCGGTTGCAAGAGACGGAGGTAGTAGGCGCCGTAGCCTGGCCCGAACTGAGCATGACGTTGTTCCCCGTCTAAATACAGTTCGCGCATGCGCTCTTGACTTTCTGGAAGCTCCATTTGGTTGTATGCAGCACATGGGTAAGCGCCGCCACCCGGGCCCACTGCCGCGGCACGCCGCCCAGGCTGGCTCTGTATTGAGCTTGGAGATGTGTTCGCATGCGTACGAACCGACACACTGGTATAAGCGCCGCCTGCCACGTAATGCCACGGTCTTTTTCTTGCGAATTTATTTGATATGCATGTTATTCATACTGTGCATATCGTTTCTGAGTGCCTGTTATTTTTGTGTGCACTGAATTTTTGTGCTACATAACGGTAGGATACTGTGCTATGGCAGAAAATAATTTATAATTGAGGATATGAAAAGAAGTTCAGTTGTACTTTTGTGGAGAAAAGAGAATTATTCGTAAAGAGAGACCTGTTCCAGAACATGTCTTCAGGTGTTTCAAAGAAGGGTCCAAATCGCACTCTTGCAATTTACAGAGCTTACTCAGTCAAATTGGTCACCGCACGCCCTTGCTCTAGACAGCGACTGAATTCGATCTACCTGGCAAGCTAGTGTCTAAAATCCTGCCGCCGTCAGGACTCGAACCTAGGACCTCCCGGTCAGAGGCGCTGCAGTAACATCAGTTGATTCACGGAGCTACCGCTCCCGGTTTGACGCATTAGGAATGTAATAATTATAATAAATATTGTATATTATTACACTGTGGTTCTAGGTAAAAACGTGTATCTATGTGTGTCTGAATATGAATGATTAGATGCAGGTTGGTATGTATGCGAAGGTTCCTGAGTCTGTGTATGTATGTACGCGTGTATGTATGTAAGTATATTTGGTAATATGTAAGTTTATTTATCTATATATTAGTATATATCTACTTTCATTTGTAGTACAGTAATGTAAAGGCCATCTGCATGTCTAGGTAATGACAAAGATAATTTTTTATATTGTTTTTATACGTTATTCCTTTATTTGTAATCGCATTTGCAATTGTAACTGTACTTTCATATTTATGCATTCTGCCACCGGGCAACATCTGCCCAATTGTAGAATATAGCTTCTATCTATCTATTTTCTTCATACTTTCCTCACAGTACTTACTCGTTTCTTTTGGTTCATTTTCCCTTTCTCGTATACATACGTATATGCGGAGTAATATACGTAGTATAGAGAAAGTTATGTAATATTGCGGAAAATCGATTTCTAGATTTCAACGGAAATACACGTTTTGGGGACACCTGAAATAGTGTTTTTTTTTAATACGTCCGTCCGTCCATCTGTCTGTCCGCGTATCTGTCCGTCCGTCGACGTCTATGAACTCTACCGCCTAAATATCAAGTTGGTTCTTTTCCAAATTGAAGAAACCTCACTCCATCTGTCTCTAATTAAAGCTTTGAGATTTTGAAAAACATTCTTTGAAATTTGGAGGTACTTTACATGAAGTCCTAAGAACATTTTCAAAATTTTCTCAAAATCGACTCCAAATTTTTTCTTTAAATTTCTTACAAGAATAGAGTAAAATACACTTAACATGGCAAAGTACCGAATCTCACAGTTAAATCTGAATTTTCGAAAATTTCATAGTTATGATTTTTTTTTCGGAGTCTTCCTACAACTACAAAATTGAAGACAGAGATTCTTCCTTCAAATGATATTTATTGTCCATAAATAGTTCTTTCATAACGGTCATGTCATGTTTCTTAAAATTTTAGTAATTTTCGTGCAATAGTGCATGCAATATTTGCAATTTTTAAAAATTACAATAACAATATTTTCTCAAAACGGTTCCAAATTTTTTCTTTAAAGTTTTGTACGGTTAGTGCCAATCCAACCCTACATGATAACATACACGTCATATTTCTCCATTCTTTTGTTTTTTTTCAATATTACAAAAATGTAATTTTTTTGACTTCCCTCTCACGTCGGTAATACTTTAGAGACAATTTCTTCATAGTATTATATTTATTATTACATGTGCTTTAAATAATGACAAATAAAGTTTCTCAAAAACACAACAATTTTCTGTGAAAAAGAACTGAAAATCCCGTATTCTCAGAAACGCTCAAACGTCATTTCCTCAAAAATGGCTCCCAATTTTTTCTTCAAACGTTTGCAAGAGATAGTGGTAGTGGGTAATTTTTATAATTTTAATGCGCAAAAATGTAATTTTTTCAATATCTCTTACGCCGTTAATATGTACGTTTCAATGGATTTGTATCCATTATTGCATTTGTGAATGGAAGAGCTTCAAATGACTTCAATTGAAGTTTTTCAAAAACTCAATAGATTCATCGGAAAACGAGCTTCAAATGTCGCATTTACAATAACTATTTTCTTAAAAACGGCACCAAATTTTCAATGAAAATTGCTATTTAGCACGATATTTTAGCATTCTTTAATATTCTTAAATTAATATTTGGGTTCTACTACTTGGAAACAGAAAAGTTGCGAAAATTTTTAAAAAAATGTAATTTTGGCGGCGATAGATGGCAGCAGACAAGAGGGCCAGAGGGTACGTAGCAGTCCACAAAAAGATTAGAAAACTTTACTACGAGAAAGTCTGTGCCATTCTGTAACAACTCTAGTTATTTTCTCGTATTCTCTAGCATAGAGAAAGTTATGTAATGTATTTTTTTCTCCCCCCACTTCTTCAAAAATATTCCACATATATCCAAACTAACCTCTCTAAGACACTGCCAAAACCTAACACACAGAATCCGCATCAAGAATAAATTTTCCTTTCATATATTCCTAAATAAATTCTCATATCTCGACTCAAAGTAGAGGTATTATATAAAGATACCTCTACCAACCTAGTAGTAATAAGTTTTATTTTAAGATTATAAGTAAGTTTATTGTAAGTAAATTATAAGTAGATATGAGCAATTATAACAAATGTTGAGTGAATTAACACTGATCTTTTGTATTTTTCTGTCATAAGAAAATAAATAAATAAATAAATAAATAAATAAATAAATAAATAAATAAATAAATAAATAAATAAATAAATAAATAAATAAATAAATAAATAAATAAATAAATAAATAAATAAATAAATAAATAAATAAATAAATAAATAAATAAATAAATTAAATAAATAAATAAATAAATAAATAAATAAATAAATAAATAAATAAATAAATAAATAAATAA
This sequence comes from Teleogryllus occipitalis, assembly GCA_011170035.1. Classification (NCBI taxonomy): domain Eukaryota; kingdom Metazoa; phylum Arthropoda; class Insecta; order Orthoptera; family Gryllidae; genus Teleogryllus; species Teleogryllus occipitalis. The sequence goes on along the minus strand of BLKR01005676.1, from coordinate 70,346 downwards.
ATAAATAAATAAATAAATAAATAAATAAATAAATAAATAAATAAATAAATAAATAAAACCTTACTCTTATGGGAGTTTCCACTTGTCAGAGATTCTCCGTAGTCGTCCATTCTTCTTTCACAAATGGCTTCAATTATTCTTGAATTGCAGGTTTTACGAGACCTTCCTCTTTTCATTCCTCCCGGAGGACTCCAATCGAGGACATTCTTGGGCCATTGTGAAACTGACATTCTTCTCAGATAGCCACACCATTACATTTTACTTCCTAATCTGTCCACAACAGGATCCCTTTACTGCATCCCTTCCCTGAAATCCACGTTTCTAATTTTCTGCATTCTAGAAATTCGGCAGCTCCTTCCTAGTCCATCCATTTATACTACACACAAATTTCTCGTACTGTCAGGGCCATACTCCCTCCCCCATACGTTATAATACTTTCAATAATAGTCCTTACGATAATCTTTTTTTGTACTTGCGTGAATTTCCCGACTCCGTAATACCTCATTCAACATTTCCACCTACACCCACCGCTTTACAATTTTTTTCAAGAATTTAGAGCTTTTCACACTTGTCCCTCAAACAGAGAATCAACCTCCTTCATTTCCTCCTTGGTTTCTATTAATTCTTCCGGTTTTCACTGATACCTTTTTACTGTCAGCATCTCCGAAAATTCCTGTTCCGTTCCGATAAAGTAATCACACGTAAATTTACTTTATTTACATTCGGCGCCCATATTTTTTCTTACCGTTCTTCTGGGAACCACATTTTATAATGAAGCAACACCCACGTCGTCCACCGCTGGATAATTCCTGACTCGTCGCCCGCCACCCACAACCCTCTTCGACTCCTCCTTATCTTCCACAATTCTATCTACCGGAAGAGAGGGCTCCGGTCATCAACTGCAGTGCCTCTGACCGGGAGGTCCTAGGTTCCAGTTCCGACGGTGGCAGGATTTTCGACACTAGCTTGTCAGCTAAATCGAATTCAGTCGCTGTCCGGAAGAGAATTCTAGCGGTCCGCTGCTCTGATAGTTATAGTTTCTCTGATAAACACTACGCAAATGCCGCCGCAGTACGTTAACAAACGGGCCACGGCCCACGCGCTATCTTTCCTATCTCTTCCTTGCCCTCTCCTCACCCAATACGCACACCTACACTAACATGCACTACACGAGAACACATGCCGGGAAACCGGTCGGGAGCTTAGAGCTTGTCTAGGCTGGGGCGGTGTCCCACTGTTAGGAAATACCTGGTTGATGAAAACCTCTCTAATGTGAAATAATTAGACACTCAATTCACTGACTGCAATAAATATTTCGGTCTACACTATATTATAACACTTATTTACATTAATTTATGAGAAAATACACGGAAAAACTCGCACGACATTCAGCTAACCTGAAGTCAACTTGTCACCACACAAAACTAAATGCGCGCGCAGCAAAGGCAGCAACACGGGCGGCGTGAGGGAACGCTGCAAGATGCTCAAATGCTCCTTGTTCGTTAGTAGCAATTTAGCGACCTGACTCGTAATGTGTTCACTCTGATTGGCAGCTTCCATGGAAACGGGAGAGGGGTCCTAATGTTACACACAACTGTCAATGACCACTTATTTTTAATCGGACCATCCTATTCTAGTATTTTAAATTCTTCCGGTTTTGTGTCAAGGTACTGGAGTAGCCACCACTTATACATCACCACACCACTTATACATCATAACTGCATGTCTGCAACCCACTACATTCTCCGAAAGCACCTCTGTCCCCGTCTATAGAGATATCCAAGACATTCTCAACATTCCACCGTCAACTTTGCATTCCGCCAACGATTCTCGCTGCACTCGACTCAACAGTCACAGGCATTGTCTCCGCGACCACTGCCGACCCCGACCCCCTCCCCCGAACTTCGTATCGTAGCCGGAAGCCGCAACTACCGGAATCTCCGACGCCTACATCGTCCCAGTTACCTTAGCGACGCATATCTTCTCCGAAAAACCGCACTGCCTACCTTCGCCGAAACCGTTTAGTCTCGTCTCTCGCTCCACCCTAGTCGTCTCTCCCTTCGCACCGTCCTCCATTCACTTCTTCCCTCACTGCTCAATAATCTCCAATCGGCCCTGCCGCCACCGCCACTTCCTTCCAACATCATACGACACCCCGCCCCCGGCACTTATGTCGCCCTACCTTCACCGCAGTCCACGTTCCAGCCAAAGTCCGTTCACAGCCATCGCCGCCTCCGACCCGTGCCACGCCCGCCGGCCCCGCTCTCTCCCAACGCGTGTGATGCACCAGCCAATTCGCCCCTCCGCCAACGCCCCCGGCGCAATCCATACCTTCCACACCACGCTGTGGAACCGATTCACCACCCCTCGCTGACTGCTGTTCTCAAGTCGCCGCCCGCCGCCCCACCGCCCCCGCCGCCCCGCCGCCCCCGCCGCGCCGCGCCGCCCCGCCGCCCCGCCGCCCCGCCGCCCCACCGCCCCGCCGCCCCCACCGCCCCCGCCGCCCCGCCGCCCCCGCCGCCCCGCCGCCGCCGCCCCCGCCGCCCCCGCCACCCCGCCGCCCCCGCCGCCGCCCGCCGTCCCCACCGCCCCCCGCCGTCCCCACCGCCCCCGCCGCCCCGCCGCCCGCCCGCCCCACGCCGCCCCGCCGCCCCGCCCCGCCGCCCCCGCCCCGCCGCCAGCCGCGCCGCTGTCGCCCCCGCCCCGCCACCCGCTGCCCGCCGCCCCCGCCGCACGCGCCGCCGCCCCGCCGCCCCGCCGCCTTCACCGCACCCACCGCCCCACCGCCCCCGCCGCCCCCACCACCCGCCCCCCCCGCCACCCCGCCGCCCCGCCGCACCCGCTGCCCCGCCACCCCGCCGCCCCGCCGCCCCGCCGCCCCGCCGCCCCGCCGCCCCGCCGCCTCCGACATCCACACCGCTCACGTTGCCCTTACCGCCAGAACGCCCCAGCCGCCCAGGACGCCCCCACTGCCCACGCAGTACCTTTGCAAACCAAAACCTCTTTGCCCCCTCCTCTCTAGTCACCTAGCCAACCCCTCCCCCGCTGACCATTGCTCTCCAGTCGCTGCGCCGTCCACGAACGCTAATTAACCGCAGGGAAACACCGCAGGCGAGGGGACGGCGGGCGGCTAGGAGCCGGGGGCGATCCAGGGCGCGGAGATTCCTGTACGTCGTTTCTGAGAGGTTCAATAATTCAGCATCCCTCTTGGCGCCGCTCGCTGCAGACGCTCCGTGACGTAGCGGTTAGACCACTCGTCGCCGATTTCTGGGACCCGGGGCTTCGAGCGCGATCGAGCCACCAGGAATGCGCGGCGCACAAAGCGAATTTGCAGCAGGAGCTCCTGGGTTCCCCATTTCCTTCGTTTCTCGTTCCACCATTTCTCCGTTGTATAATTCGAGTTTCTTCATCAAAGTCCCAGCAATATCTCACCAGCCGTGGTGTGTGGGCAGCATCGTTGAAAAAATTCGAGTGCCCGAAGAGGCGGATTTTTCGGTAGGTAAGTATAGTAGATGCGTCAAATTAATTCGCGGTCTAGCGGGTAATTCTACTGACCGGCTGCTCTGATCGGGAGGTTTCTCCGATCAACACCAGGGGAATGTTATAGCAGTACCCTTAGAAATGGCTCATGGACCGAGCGCAATCTTTCCTTCCGCATCCTTATCCTCTACTCTCCACTTCAACACAAACACACACACACACACTTTAATACACTACACTAGTCAAGAGCTTGTAGTTTGTCCGAAGTGATGCGGGGTCTCGTTCGGGGAGATACCTGGACGTGGGAACCTTGCAAACTGAACTACCAAATCTCATATTCCAATGGAGGATGAACACCGCCATCTCTCATGATATAACTTGCACTACAAATAAGTAGAAAGACTTTCGTAGTTGACAAGCCTGGAATCAATTCTCATTCTCATCACCTCTCTATAATCCATTTCAAACGTTACAGGTATGGCCAAAAATACTAGTCTGAGGATCGTAGTAAACAATTACATTCCTTACTACCATCTGCATTTTCTCTCGCAAAAGCCTTATTTCCCACATTCCACGTGTGCACTAAGTAATTAATAAGGTAGCCTTTGTGATTCAGGCGTGTGGAAGATCGTCCTAGAACGCGGAGCTGAAAGGCAGCTGTTTCTAGACCCGGGTAATGCACCAGTGATTTGAACTTGTGGCTGTGGCGTCGTTAGCTATGTATTTTCATTCAGTAATAAGTTCTTTTTCATTCATAATCATTCACATAAAACCCATTCTTTTGCCCAAGATAATTGATTATAACTCTCAATTAATTCTCATTAACAATATTAAAGTCACTTTTAATTCTTAAATTACAGAAAAGAATTCTTATCATAAATTACTGCATTTCGTGTAATTACGTAAACATTTGTGTAAAATGTAATGAGATGAAGTTATAAATGTTTATTGAAATATTAAAACCACAGTATTGCAAACATCACACTTATTATAAAAATATTGAGATATTCGTATGTTGAGAATTTATAGTGTAAATATAAAAGATACACGACGTAACCGTCGGGGTCATTCTACTTCATGACATCACGTTTTCCACGGTCTCAGAAGATAAAAAGAGACGTGTGAGGCAAAAAAACTATGGAAAATATATGCCTACATCTTAATAAACAGTAAACCGGGGATAAGTCTATTGAGCGTCACTAAAAATAAAAATGCCCACAACGCATAGTTCTGGCTCGTTCCATTGATTTACGCTGTTACCTCATTCCTGCTCTTATAGTAACTTTGACGGCATATTTAATGCGATGATTATACAAAAAGACGCAATCTCCAATTGCAAACGTATAACATCTCATCAATATTCAAACATTCCAATTACCAACGATACCCTACAATCCTCCATAGCGGAGAAGGCAATTATAAGCCACCACTGTGATCAACTGCTCAGAAACGTAAGGACAAAAAGGCGTCGTGTATGATATCAACATCGACATAATGATGTTTGCTTATCTATATACTCTATTGATTAATAGTTTGATATTTTCGGGCACGTCAACAGCTATAGTCATTCGTATAGTTTGTGGAGTGAATGATTTTATTCAGAAGATTCCTTCCCTGCTCAGTGGTGAGATCCGGCACCGCCCTACATCGGCTTCCGAGGAGCGTCCCGACGTATTTCTTTCCAACAGGACACCACAAAAGTTCTAAGTCCCCGACCGCTCTCCCAGCATGTGTGGTAGGGTCGTGCATGTTAGTGTAAGTGTGTGCGTATGTAAGGAGTGAGGATAGAACAAGGAAGAGGAAGGAAAGATTGCGGCGGTCCGTGGCCCGTTTGTTAGGGTACTGCTCCGGTATTCGCCTGGTTTTGATCGGAGAAACTACGGAAAACTACCGATCAGAGCAGCCGGCCGCTAGAATTCTCGTGCAGACAGCAGACAGCTATGTAGCGAGAGTCGAAAATCCTACCACCTTCGGGACTCAAACTTAGAATGTGTCGGTCAGATGCACTACAGTGAGATCATTTGATGCGCTGAGCCACCTCTCATAATGATACGAGAACAGATCGGAAAGTAACGCACAATAATTTTTTTCTCCAATGGTTTTGCAACTGTAGTGATGAAATTGCACGACAAAATTGTGTGAAGAGCGCGCTATATGCTATTATATTTTCATGTGCAAGTCTAGCGAGTGTAACTTGAACTACGAAAAAATAGCGCGCATGTTACTGACGTCAACGTGTGAGGAGTGGTGATGTGCAGTGCGAAATTTGTGAACCAAAGAGCATAGTCCTAGTGAAGTTCACAGGGACATGCGTGGTGTGTATGGGGATGACTGAGTGGGCCGTAGCAATATCTCCAGGGCTATACTCCAATATCTCCATTTCAAAAGGGCTATACTCCAATCAAACGAGCTTCTACGAAGGGGGAATATTGAAACTGGTAGCAGACTGGAAGAAACGTGTTGACAGACTTGGCGACTACGTAGAAAAGTAGGTCAAAGGTCTTTGGTATCTTTTTGTTTTGGTACCAATTAAATTTTTGAAGAAAAAAGGTATTTGGCTTTACTTTCCGATCTGCCCTCGTCTAACTATGATTAATAGATTATTTCGTGTTTCAGGACATGTGTTTCAAGTGCTATGGCAAATGGTCACATAGGTCTAGTGCGTATTAAATCTCGGGAGATATCAGTGTTCCTTTTCACTGAAATGTGAAATTCGGTACCGACCTACATGTAGATTTGCGTGATTTTCCTAAAAGTTATCTGCTCCAGAGGGGCCCCACTTCAGACGACACATGCTCTGAAACCCCATAATCGTACCCCGGTATGTAGTGCTTGGAACTATGATGAGTGTGTGTGAAAGGGGGCGAAGAAGCATTATGGGTGATAAAGGAAATATTGCGACCATACCTCGTTTATTAAGGTAAGTAATGTTTCGACATTCGCCTGCTGTTAATCCGAGAAGCTACGGAAAACTACAGACCAGAGAAATCGCTGCTAGTCAGCGGTTGAATTCGACGTAGCCATGTAACTAGTATCGAAATTAGCACTTGGCTGTCCGGGAGACGCCGCGTCTTAGGCACTGATGCCAACGTTTCGGCCTCCGTTCTGCGACCGAAACTTCGATACCTGTGTCTAGGAGGCGGCGTCTTTCGGACTGCCAAGTAGCTACTGACTCCTTCCGCGGAAGCCCACGCTCTCATTAGTTTCAAAATTCTCCTCGAGCCTCGAAGCCTAGTACCTCCAGGTCAGAGACACTACAATAGTAGCAGTTCATAAACAGCCATTTCAGGCCGGCAAAGCCATTGGTCGATACGCTGCGCCCACTGTGCGGGCGAACCCTGTGGGCGGCGTGGGCGTCTCGCCCACGGGCGGGCGCCGGAAGAGAAGGCGGGGCGAAGAGCGATAGGGCGGTCCTCGCGTCCGGGCGGTTAGTGGCCTGGAAGGACCGCCCCTCGACTTCCCCGCATACGAATGGACGCACATTCCTTCCTAACTTCATACGCCGCCGATGGCATCCATTCCTTTGCCGTCTCGTGACGTGAGGTCTCTTTGCGTTGTGCTGCGTAACATCACGATTAGGGATGGCAAAAAACATCGATGCTTTTAAATTCTCGATATTTTCGAGCAGAAACATTGATATTATAACATCGCTGTTTTGCTTTCCATGTTCTCTTCAGATCAATATATTTGTTCAGAAACATGAATGTTTTCAAAAACAGTTTTGCATGGTATAAATAAAATTTTCAATATCTATTTTTTATTTTATTTTTTTATTTTTGTAGGTTGGTCGCAATCAACAGCCATTCACAATTGTCACTGTTGTAGATCTCCTGACAGCACGAAACCGTTTGTTACTCTCAACTCTTCTCCAGTGTTATCACCATTTTGTATTATTTTTTACGTGGTAATATCATTAAACTGTATTTTGAACCTTGACTACATAGAATGTTGAGTAGAAACTTAAGATGACAGTCAAATTTAAGGAAGAACATACATTAAACTAATATTGACGTGTTATGTATCATATTAGGACCAGGACATTTTACTTCGACAAGTTTCATCGTCCTTAAAACATCAATGTTTTTTCTTCATATTTTCGTCGACATCGAAAACTTTTTGTTGATGTATCAAAGTATCTATGTTTAGTTAAAATTTGCCATCACTAATCGCGAAACGTTACGTCATGCTCTTGTACTGATATGACACGCGCGGTACATGTGTCCTAACGCCTCTGTTCAGAATGATGTCAAATTCATTCCAAACTGTACATTTCGCCGAAGTCATTTCTCCTTTGCAGGTGGAGTCGTGTTTCGTGACTCGGGGACTCATGGCGTGATGTCTACCCCAACAAGTCTACATTACGTAATGAACTCGACGCCAGACGAACAGTTCAACATGTGATCTGACTAGTCTTTTTTTCTAAACAAGACTAGTCAGAACACGTGACGAATGATAATTCCATATTTAAAACTTCACACTTCGTTGAAATCCATGTTAAGCGTTGTGTTACGCAGCTTCACGACACATCGCGTTCAGAACATGCTATACCACTTCACGTCCAGAAGCACTATATTTAGGAAAGGAAATGTTCGGTTCATAATTAACGTAAATTCTGCCCTTCAAACTCCACATGCTAATGAAGATGTCCATTCCTTTATTCATGATCTTATGTCGCATCAAGTTTTGTATCGTCACATGGTACTCCACGACCTTTTATGTCATGTGTTGTGACTTGTCATGACTCTCATCGAGTATGTTACTCATTATTATTTCGTACATAAATTGTTAGAAAACTGTGCAGCCACTGGCCATGTCATATGGGTCAATGGTTTTGTTCGACAGTTACAAACTGTAGAAAGTTCAGAAACAATGAAAATGTTACAATTTTTACTAAAAAATATTGTTTTATTGCATTATTTCGCCTCTTATTTTACTGCCATTACCGGTGGAATTTTCATGCTTATGCATCACTGCTTTCCACGTAGGTAAAGGCATGTTACCTACCACGTTGTACCACGTAGGTAAAGGCATGTTACCACGTAGGTAAAGGCATGTTAGCAAGGTTCCAAGGAAGAGACCTATTCTCATTTAATATTCGCTGCTGTCGTGTTGCGTTATGGAACTAATCGTTTTTTTATATTTTCTTGATATGCAAAGAGCTGTTATTGCTGATATGCTGATATCTGTACTTATTTATTTTACGTCAAAAAACAGTTGAAACTGCGCGTGACGTGCTATGGGAACAAGTGAATTCTGTGCATATTTTCAAAATTCTGTAATCCCTACACTAAGTCACATACTACATGAATTTTGAAAATAATAATAATAATAATAATAATAATAATAATAATAATAATAATAATAATAATAATAATAATAATAATAATAATAAAACTCTCATGTAATAAAATCTATTTTCAAGGATAAATAAGCCATAAAATTTTGGGCTCTTATCCATGATGTCCTTCCTCTCTTATCCATGATGATTCCTCTCTTATCCGCTCTTATCCATGATGTATTGCAACCGAATTCGGCTGATCGCAACGGTCCCTTGCGGAAACTTTTAATTCTGTAAATGAAAAAGGCATTCTACTTTTAAATGCAAGTCCTGAATAATAATTTCCGTAAACCAAAAAGGAAAAAATGAAAAGTAGGGACGAAGATTGATTCGATGTGGAGTAAGATATCGAAGTGCCCGTGTTGTGGTCACATGGTTCGCGGCGCTCATTGGTGCCGCGCAGAACAAGCAAAAATCGTGCGCCGGATTAGCCAACCCACCCCTATCTACCACGCCACCACCTCTTAGTCCGTTGCCCAATCCCTTCGAAGTTCTATATTTGCGAGAAGGATTGTACTGTCACAAAATATACAATGCTATGTAATTGTAGAAGTCATGAAGACCAGTTTTGATAAAATATTTAATTTATTCCTGTGCTATATAAACGTGGCTTAGTAGAACGAGATGGCTAAGAACTTTAACCGAGTCAGCGCTTAAGCTCAAAGGGTCGCGGGTTCGAGTCGCGTCTTGGCATGGTTGTTTGTGCCTTGGCTCTCATTTATGTATTGTTGCGGGGGGTCTTGCATTTTGTTGACCCCAGATCAGAGGAGATAAACTGGCTGTTTTCTGGAGAAATGTCCTAGAAAATGAATCTTCGTTCTTCTGCAAGCGTCATGATTTCATTTTATATACTTCTCGACTTGGCATATTTTCTCTCTTAAATTATGATATCCTTTCCTTATTGAATATACCAAACAATTTTATGAAAAAATAAATGACCGACGGTCGTAGTTGTTAAAATGAAAGCTATTGCAAAGAAACGATTCCTGTGAATGGAAAGGAGGAGGGAGTATATTTGGAGAAATTCTTGGGAAAAGGGCAAACTCTTAGCATCATTTAATTGAGGAAATTATATATATATATATATATATATATATATATATATATATATATATATATATTATAGCTTAATATTCATGTTTGAAATAAAGGCGTGAAATGGAATGACCTGTGAGCAATATAATCCGTTTCAGAGATATCTTCTGAAGGCAAAATAAATACTAATTCCCTTTGAAAAACGTGGCACACTTCCTCCGGATATTTTATGCATAACCCGTTTTGCGGTCCAAAATTCTGCGAAACGGACACATCAATTAAAAGCTATTCGTCCTCGAGGGAACGAGTACATTTTGTTTCCCGCATTAAAACCACCTCATTTATTCGGAAAGCGCACTCAAAATTCCTACTTGCAGCTGTTTACGCACATTTATACGTTTAAATTTCCATTCGCGCGAAATCCCACGTACGCGAAAAATAAACTCTTTTTTATTGTCTTAGCGAAATGGAGCAATAAAATGGAAATTCGCCGTTTGAAGCTCTGCCACCAAGCCAGGGGTAGACATTGTGAGGACAGGGACTAATTCTCTCACTATATTTGTGCGACAAAATGTTAGATAAATTGCTTTATTTTCACATTACGTACTTAAATTACTACCAACATCCACTTTTATACAAAAATAGTTACATTCTATAATTTTGATTGCAATATATCCATTATAATTATTTACATATGTCAAAACCAGGGAAAATCAATATTGTTACCTGTAATAATCAATAAATATGTTTCTGGTAATATAATTAGCTTCAAGTATTAAAACTAAATGGTTGAATTTGGTCTCTGGTATTCTACTATTGGATTTAAAACCCATTGATTACAATATGCGAAAATCAGTGGTGTAATGGTCATTAAAATTGTCCCTTTTTTGCTTATTATTTGTGTGTTATGACCGATTTATTGCTTAACTAACATAATGAATACTATTAATCGTAATATTATATTAATAATCGTAATATTAAAAGAAATGTTGTTGCTATGTCATTTATTAAATGGATGTCGCATTTTCTTTCTTCATAGATTTGGATTATCCTTATATATTAATGTAATAATCCTATTATTTAATTTTTGGAAAGTAAATTTAGGATTCTGTCCTCACTTTGTGAAATAGAACATAGAAAAAACAATTCGAGGTTCTGAATTTGTCAGATAAATTCTCTCTTCAGAGCAGCTTGTGGATTTGTGAGTGCATAAACTTGGTAATAATCCGCGATAATCTTACTTTAATCTGACGAATTAATATCGTTGCAATTACATTCAAGTAAAAGCCTTCATCTTCAGCGTGCAAGCCATTCAAGGGAGAAGCCTGTAACTATTACCATCACGAAATGCATTGTTTACACAAAATGTAATTATATTAAAACTATTAATAATAACTATTCCCTTTGAAATATATTCTGGGATTTCAAGGAGAATTAAACTAATCCTATTTAGATATTGACTTTAATTGATATTCGCTGACATCAACGAATAATTCGATAGTGCATCGCTGTTCAGTCACCAAAATTGGAGGGTAATTTAATTGAGTTTTGTTGAAACTTTCGTAGTGTGAGCACGGCATTTTGGTCAATTTTTTACTCATATTAATCTTTATGATATTGTATTTTAATGCAACTTCAATATTTCATAATTTTTCGATATTATTTTATAAATTTATTTAAAATTATTGAAATTTTATAAGTAAAAAGTAAATAATTTAGAAAGACGAAACGTGCAAAAACTCCTGGAAAATTGAAACAGCTCTTAAATGTTTATCGGAAGGAGCGATATATTCCTTGGCAATGCAAATGATGCAATCTAACAGTGCAAAAGGTTGGGGGAAACGTCGACAAAACCTAGGGCTATGGAACAATGTTTCTTCTTCTTCTTCCTCTTCGTCATGAAAGCATGAAGTTGTTATTCTTCTTCTTCTTGTACCGCTACAGTGGCCAGCATTTCTCACGCCTTCAAGTAGACTTCAGCCGATCGCCTTCAGCCGATCGATGTCAGCAATTCGTCTTTTTTCGTCTACTTGCCCATCAACGTCCAGGATGAAGACTGCGTCTGTAGGTCGTTAGTTTGGGGCCTTCATTGCTTATGATTGTAACTTTCAGTGAACTTTTCTCGGAAGAAATGGCTTCTAGGAACTCAACAAATAAACGAAAAATCTATCCCGATTGTTTAATCCGAAATGGGAATTAAATTATTTTTATAGGTACCTTGAGTGGTTCGCGATGCTTTATTTTTACGTAACCGATGATCGTAGTGAATAAAAAAAGGAGCATCAGCTTTTTTCAGCGATTTTCTTCTCTTCTTCGCTTCTCACCTCTTCTCTCTTCTCTTTCCTTCCCTCCTTTCTCCAGTCTTTTCGAAGACCCTTCGCCCTCCTCCCTTTTCTTCTTTCCCCTTGACCCTGTCCCATGTCCCCTGTCACCTCTCTCCTCCCGCTGTCCCCTCCTTTTCAACCGTCTCCTCACCAGTCTCCTTTGCTCTCCCCTCTCCTCCCCCTCCTCTCATGCCCTTCCTCCTCCAGACTCACGACGCAGTGGGTCACACTTGTGGTTCACTGACATTCACTGAGCCAAGTGGCACACACATGAGCAGCACAGTTTTAAAAGCAAAACCCCCTTTAACAGGGAGAGGTGGCTCTGGGCATCAAGTGATGTCACTACTGTACCCCTCATCGAGAGGTTCTAGGTCCGAGTGTGCACAATGGCAGGATTTTCGGCACTGATAGATCGTTGGGTCGAGTTCAGACATTGAATTGATTGATTGTTATTGATTCCGTGCGCGTCAACTATGGTCATTAGGCCATAAATGTAGTGTATGTTTTTTGCTTGAGAAGTGGCGGTGATTTCCCCCCCTGAATGGCCAGATCTGATGTCACTACTGTACCCCTCATCAAGAGGTTCTAGGTCCGAGTGTACACAATGGCAGGATTTCCGGCACTGATAGATCGTTGGGTCAAGTTCAGTCATTGGATTGATTGTTATTGATTCCGTGCGCGTCAACTATGGTCATTAGTCCCATAAATGTAGTGCATGTTTTTGCTTGGGAGGTGGCTGTGATTTCCCCCGCTGGATGGCCAGATCCGGCGCTAACTTACCGTCGGCTAACGGGGTTTCCCCAACCAGGTATCTCCCACCAACGGAGCACCGCTCTAACAGGGACAAGTTCTAAGTCCCCGACCGGTCTCCCAGCATGTGTAGGAGGGTGGGGCCTGTAAATGTAATGTAAGTGTTTTTAAGTAAGGGGTGAGGATAGGACAAGGAAGAGGAATGAATGCCATATTTTACGTGGCGAGACTCAGGCCATGAGGCCTGCTCTTCCGTCTGACCACCTAGGGATGAAAGAAGGTATTCCTTGGGCGACCAAACAGGCAAATTGAATTTAGCTTAGAGGCTTCATTTAGGCTTGATCTTTCACATACTGCAAATCTACTAACATGGAACAGCCGGCTTTACTTCCCCTCTGAAGGAAGGCGTACGAAGGATTTTTTCGCCCTTAAAAATACACGGCTTCGGTCGGGTTTGAACCCGCCAACTTGGGTTTAACAGCTCGATACGCTAACCATTACACCATCGCCTCCGCAAAACGAACATCGCGCGCGGTTCGTGGCCCGTTTGTTAGGGTACTGCACCGGCATTCGCCTCGTTATGATCGGAGAAAACACTGAAAACGCAGATCAGAGCAGCCGGCCGCTAGAATTCTCCTCCAGACAGCAACTGAATTCGACCTAACTGAAAATATAGTAGCGAAAATCCTGCCACCGTCGTGACTCGAACCTAGGACCTCCCGGTCAGAGGCGCTGCAGTAACATCAGTTGAAGAACCGCTCCTGGTTTTTGTCACTGGAAAAGTCTAGCGGCTGGCTGCTCAGATAGGTAGTTTTTTTTTATTTATCCAATAAATACTAGACGAATGCCGGAGCAGTACTTTAACAAATAAGCCACGAACACCGCGCGATTTTTCCTTCCTCTTCCTTGTATTCCTTTCTACGCCTTATTTACATTTACACTAACATGCACTACGCTACCACACATGCCGGGAGACCAGTCGGGAGCTTAGAGCTTGATCCGGCTGGGGCGATGCCCCGTTGGTGGGAGATTCGGGAATCGGTTGCGGGAAACCCCGTTAGTGGAAACGGCCGCAGTTCTCACCATCCACCGGGGTATGATCACCATCCCCTCCCACTATAAAATCATGCACACCACTTCCGGGACTACTGACCTTAGTGGTAGACGTGCTCAAAATCACGAAGCAACTAACCAAACAACAGCGAAACTTCCTTGTGCTACTCTTCACATGACAATATTTAGATTCATTGAAATTTTCGTGTTTCCGGTCAACTGCGTTGGTCATTAGTCCCGTAAGTGCATGTTTTTCTCTCGGGAGATGACGGTGATCTTCCCCCGATGGATGGCGAGATCCGGCGCCGACCTACCGTCGGCTACTGGGGTTTCCCCCAAACCAGGACTCTCCCACCGGCGGAGCACCGCCCCAGCCGGGACAAGCTCGAAGCTTCCGACCCGTCACCAGGAATATGTGGTAGTGTAGTGCACGTTAGTGCAAGTGTGTGTTTGTAAGGGAGAGGAAAGGTTGCCGCGTTGCAGGAGGCGAATTATTACAAGTTTTTTTCACACGGCTACACAACCCAGTATTTCCTAAGCCAACACTTCTTCACACGTGATATGATCAGGTTTGCCAAACTTTCCATGTTATAAAAAACCCTTCGTTTTTCTAATGTGGTGCATCAAGGTCACAAACTTCGACTGATTGATTGATTTTTTCGTGTTTCCGGGCGCGTCAACTGCTTCGGTCATTATTCCCGTAAGTGTAGTGCTTTTTTCTCGGGGAGATGGCGGTGATCTTCCCCGCTGGATGGCGAGATCCGGCACCGACCTACCGTCGGCCAGTGCGGCTTCCCCCTAACCAGAACTCTCCCACCAGCGGAGCACCGCCCCAGCCGGGACAAGCTAAACTCCCGACCGGTCTCCCGGAATATGTGATAGTGTGGTGCATGTTAGCGTAAGTGTGTGTGTAAGAGGAGAGGATAGAACAAGGAAGAGGAAGGACAGATCGCGCCCGTGGCCCGTTTGTTAGGGTACTGCTCCAGCATTCGCCTGATGTTTATCGGAGAAACCACGGAAAACTTCCGATCAGAGCAGCTGGCTGCTAGAATTCTACTACAGACAGCAACTGAGTTCGACCTAGCTGAAAAGCTAGTGCCGAAAATCCTGTCGGTGTCAGGAATCGAACCTAGGACCTCCTGGTCAGAGGCGCTGCAGTGACATCAGTTGATGCACTGAACTACCGCTCTCGGTGACTAGAGAGCTGGCGTACTGATGGTAGCGTGCCGGATACTTTATTATAGTCCAAAACGCCTGCCGTTCGCCTTTAGGTGATCTCGGACACCCCTGACGAAATGCGTGTTATTTTGAGGTTCTGCAGCTCGCTGGGTGGAATAAAAGCCTCACCCGCACTCCAAGTGTTGGAGAACTACATTGGGTGACTTTATGAAAGCGGTTTATCTCTTAGAACAATATGCCCCATTCATTACCATTCTATCTCGAATTGGGACGTAGTTGTACTTGAAGTGAAGAGGTGAGTAATTATTAGCATGATGTGTAGATGAGATGAGATGGCTTTCTTTTTTAAATAAAAGAGCGGTGTGTGTCATGTTCTCATGCGAAATTACTTTTGGCAAATAAATATATTAGAGTGGTTTAAAGTAAGATAAATAAATAAACGTTTAAACTGATGAATACTAGAACATTCTACGGGCACTAATGTAAATTTTGTTAGGGGAGACTTTATTAGTAATATTTTGCCTTAAATGCAGGCGAAAGTAAATTGAGAGACCTTTTTAATGTAACGTTTCAATTAATCCGATTTCAAAATTTCGATGCGCTTTTTAAGAAGCACGCATTACACAAGGAGTATGGTCATGATTTCCGCGCCGGAGCAGTATCTTTACCATGGAGAGTGCCAGATCTGTCCTTACACAATCTTATCTACTCCTCTTCATCAAATCACTCACACATTTACACTTACATGAACTACAATATCGCACAAATCGAGGATCCAGGGGGAATCCTTTCCTACATTATTTCATTAGACAGATTACGACTAATTACGACTATTAGACAGATTAAGACAGATTACGAATTTTACGTTATTAAGACAGATTAAGACAGATTAAGAATTATTAAGACAGACAGATTAAGACAGATTATTAAGACAGACAGATTAAGACAGATTAAGACAGATTACGAATTTTACGTTAACGACAGATTACGACTAATTACGACTATTAGACAGATTAAGACAGATTACGAATTTTAAACGAATTTTTGAACGTTACGAGGACAGTGTATCAAAGTGAATTTGTTTCAAATCTTATTCTATATATTGAAGACAAACTTTCAGATATTATCTTTTATCTAATTACGGTAACGTATAATCTACTGATTGTATTGTACTTGATATACTACAGTGTATCAAAGTGAATTTGTTTCAAATCTTATTCTATATATTGAAGACAAACTTTCAGATATTATCTTTTATCTAATTACGGTAACGTATAATCTACTGATTGTATTAAACAGTTGCAGCTTAAGTTGACGAAATTCTACGTAGCCACATTGCCAAATTTCGTAAGTACTAGCTCCATTAGAATTGTGCGTAGCATACCTTCTAGTTTTTGCATTGAATCTTGATTTTTAACTTATTTAATACACATCAATTTAACACTTTTAAAATACAAAGCTAGGTTTTTGTTGCTCTTATCTGGGTTTTCTTGTATTTATTTCAATTTTTATCACGTATATTAAAACGCATTCGTGACATGGCTACTGTTCGTTCTACTCTCTTTACTCTCTACACTCTCAAAGCCGACCTTCTGAAAGCCTTCACACACATAAACAATAATTTAGATCAACATATCCGAAGGTTGGAAGAGGTCGTTCTCTACACAGACGGTTGGGTACAAGTCGGCAACACTGCGAATAATACCAACCGTACACCCGTGACTGTACAAAAGACACAGACACCGCATCCAGTCACAACTCAAAACAAATTTAGTGTTTTAGATTATGAAACAGATTTTCCTCGCCTTCCTGATCCTCACCACCCTTCTCTACCATCGACAAATACAAGCACAAACCAACGCAAACAGGCTAGGAAGCGCGTCAAAACCAAAACACGTAAAGCTGCGCATCCTAGCTCACTTGAAAACAAAGACATTCCTACTGAGCCTAAAAAACAGGTACTTATTTTAGCTGACAGTCATGGCCGCCATCTTTCCTCCATTCTCAGTAGGAAGTTACCCTCCAATTTCTCAGTCTCATCTATTTTTAAACCTAACGGGAGGTTTGCAGATGTGACTGCAGAATTGGACACCTACACGAAAACAATGACCAATCAGGACACAGTCATTATCATAGGAGGGCAGAATGACATTAACTTGGGCGGTAACTTTACACCTGAACAACATGTTAACAAATTACAATGTGCCGCCCAAAATACTAACATTGTAGTCTCGACTCTGCCCTTCTGGTACAACAGACCAACACTATGCAACGAGATTAAGCACGCAAACCAACAATTGAAACTGCAGCTGAGAGAAACAAATGTCACACTTTTTGAAATGAATTTCCTCTCAGCAAAACACTTCACCCGGCATGGTCTTCACATGAACCTTGCTGGAAAACATGCAGTCGGTAACAAACTTGCACAATACATCATCAACTCCAGTCCTACGCAGTCTCCTGCCAAAAATCCGTCCCTTTCGCCTTCCTTACGTTCTCCACCCCCCACCCTTATTTCGAACCCTGTTGCCTCTTCCTCTGAACCTACTCCCGTTTCTCCCATTCCCACTACCAATTCGTCTTCATCTGATGCCCCATCTTCCTCACAACCTGTCACTGCCCGGACACCCTACAACCTTCGACCACGCACTCGAGGTAAAAATGGAGTAAATATATAGCAACTACAGTCAGATGCAGCAGAAAAACATTCGTGTAGGTACTTGCAAAAAATAAACATTCTTCACCATAATGTTCAGTCCCTTTCAAATAAAACTGAGTTTATCGAGGCAGCTCTACAGAGCGATCTAAATCAAACGGACGTTCTTTGCTTTACAGAACATTGGTTATCTCCTAATGAACTTAGCATTTTCCAAATTCCAAACTTTTACCTCGCAGGCTTTTATTGTAGAGAGAGAGAATCGCATAAAGGTCCTACGTATGGTGGTTCTTGTATTTACGTTAGAAATAATATTGATTCTATCCCCTTGGCAGAATTAAATGTGTATTCCATTGAAAATATTTTCGAAATTTCTGTTGTACATCTTACTTCACTAAAAGTGATAATACTTTGCATTTACAGACCTCCAACAAAGAGAACTGCAGATTATATTTTGTTCTTAGAAAACCTGGAGATAACACTTAACAAAGTCAGCAATCGCTCTTTTGAATCCATTGTTGTATGCGGAGATTTTAACATTGATTTTCTGGTCGAATCTTGCGAGAAAGAAAAGTTTCTCAATTTAATTAATTCCTTCAATTTAGACATTACAATTAATGTACCTACACGAATCACACAAAATTCGATGAAGGCAATTGATCAAATTATAATTAACAAAACTACTACTCGATATGAAGTTGAAACAAAAGATTTAGGATACAGTGACCACGATGCACAAATTCTTACCATTATAAGAAATGCGATCACTGACACAATAAATAATACACGTATGACTAGATTGTTTATTAAAAGTAAAATTAAATTATTCATAGACTACTTGATGCAGGAGTCATGGGAAGCGGTTTATAATACTGTTGATACAAACGAGAAATATAATTCTTTTTTTTCAACTCTTTCAATTCATTTTAACACTTGCTTTCCTCTTCAAAAACGAAAATTAAATATTTCACGGAAAAGCAATTCTTGGATAACACAAGGGATTAGGACATCTTGTAAAAACAAGCGAATTCTTTCTTTCATTTCTAAACGTCATGACGTATCTCAAGATTTCCTTATCTACTTTAAAAAATACAAAACATTGTTACGAAAAGTCATAAGGCAGGCAAAAATCATGAAAAACGATCAGGATATTTTGAACTCAAATAATAAAACAAAATCAATGTGGAATATAATAAAAAATACTACCAAATCAACTAGAAAACCCGTAGAGAATGTTGTTTTAAAATATAACGATATAAATGTCAACGATCCGGCAACAGTGGCTAGTCTCTTTAACCAATACTTTTCGAGAATTGCTGCCGATCTCACTAAGGATCTTCAGGCACAAAATTCAAAAACAGACAGTGCACCCAAAATTTTAGACACAATGTTCGTTTCCGAAACTTCTTCCTATGAAATTCTCAAAATAATCGGTAAACTAAAAAATAAATATTCGTCCGGTTTAGATGAATTCCCAGATTCTTTGTTAAAGACTTGTGCGTATGCCATTATACACCCGTTAACTCACATATTTAATGCATCTTTATGCACTGGAACGTTTCCAGATATTTTAAAAACAGCTAAAATTAAGCCGCTCTTCAAAAAAGGCAACAAAAATGAAATTCAAAATTATCGGCCCATCTCTCTTCTATCAGTTTTTTCAAAAATATTAGAGAGACTTTTTTTACGTACGAATGGAAACCTTTCTCACTAAACACGACGCGCTTTCAGATTGCCAACATGGATTTAGAAAATCAAAATCAACGGAAACAGCTATATTTTCTTTTCTTAAAGATGTCGCCTCATCATTAGATCAAAACGAGGCACCTATTGGATTATTTTTAGATCTCTCAAAAGCCTTTGACATCATTGATCATGACATTTTACTTTCAAAATTACATTCATATGGAATCCGTGGTATTGCTCTAGATTGGTTATGTTCGTACCTTAAACAACGATCTCAGAAAGTTGAAATACCTTACTGGAATGATGGAACATTACGTACGCACCTTTCCGACTCTTTGCCCGTTGCATGTGGAGTTCCTCAAGGATCGATTTTAGGCCCTATTCTGTTCCTACTTTACGTAAACGATATGCCCTCGACGATTCGAAACGGAAGAACTCTTTGCGGATGATACGAACATCCTTTGCAATAAAGAAACCGTAAATAGTACAATATCAGATGTTTCAAATTGGTTCCGAAATAACAAATTAATAGTAAACGAAAAGAAAACGGTTTTAATGCAGTTTTCCATATCAAATAAACAATTCTCTGCTCCATTGAAAATGAACAGTGTACCATTGACTGATGTTAAGGCAACAAAATTTTTAGGTCTCTCAATTCAGTCAAACCTTAAATGAATTGAACACAAAATTAAGTTCATTATGCTACGCGTTCAGAATTCTTGCAAATTCAGTCAGCCTTCATACTGCTCGTTGTGTATACTTCGCGAATGTTCATTCCCGCCTGAGATATGGCATAATATTCTGGGGAAATACATTTTATAGCTCCCAGACTTTTAGATTACAAAAACGAATTGTACGAATAATAACCAAATCCCACCCACGTGATTCTTGTAAGCCTATCTTCATTAATCTAGGAATTCTACCATTACTGTGTCTTTTTATTTACGAATCAGTGGTTTTTGTAAAAAATGACTTGCTTAAGGGCGGGAATATATTTTCAGAAAATGCCGAAATCTATTACTATAACACTCGACGTAGAAATCATATTCATCAGGTGACAGTATCAACAGCTCATTACAGAAAATTCACATACAATACATGTACATTATTTTACAACACTTTGCCAGATGACATTAAACGATTAAATTCAATAGAAAAGTTTAAATCACAAGTGAAATCGTTTTTGCTGCATAACTGTTTCTATACAATTAGAGACTATACTGAGCATCACAAGAAAAGTAACATTATTTTTAACAATGATACATAATGCATTAATTACCATTTGGACTGTATAAATGAGTATAAACAACCTGTAACAACTATTGTAACACAGCTTCCGGGTCAATGACCCCATCTCGATCAAGTTTTTCGTCCAGTTTCTCTGATCCATTGAGCAAATGCTGAGATGGCCCCTTGTTTTGCTTCTGGACATAAATGTAACTTCATTTTCTGTGCACGTCTTCTAGAATTCAGTGGGAAATACAATTATTCAAATTATCGTTTCCACGTCGCGGCAGGAAGTAATAAGAGCCAAAATTTATTGCTTATTTATCCTTGAAAATAGATTTTATTACATGGGAGATTTTTTTGTTTGTTTTTTTCTCCCTTTCAAAATTCAAAATTTATTGCTTATTTATCCTTGAAAATCGATTTTATTACATGGGAGTTTTTTTGTTTTCTCCCTTTCAAAAATTCAAAACTTAAGTAGTATATGTTTTAGTGTAGGGATCACAGAATTTTGAAAATGTGCACACAATTCACTTTTCCCCATAGCCCGTCATACGCAGTTTTTAACTGTTTTTTGACGTAAATAAATAAATAAATAAATAAATAAATAAATAAATAAATAAATAAATAAATAAATAAATAAATAAATAAATAAATAAATAAATAAATAAATAAATAAATAAACATTAGTATATATGAGTTTTGCGGCTCCTATACGCAACCAATCTTTATCAATGAGGTCTCTAAAGAAAGAGAATTTTACAGAATCGTGTTGAATTGCACTTTAACATTAAAAATATGAAAGATTTGTTGAAAGAAACAATTTAAATTATCATAGCAAATGCAACCCGCAACACTCATACATGTTTTAGCATGAATGTAGTCATCTCACTAAAAAACGATGCGTTCTAGGGCCTTAAAACAGGATTTTGAGGCCAGAAGCGGTTGACACACCGTAATCTAGAGATAAGATATTCTTGTACATTCCAATACACTTTGCTGGATCGGATTTCTCGGCACTTCATTGCATTGCAATTGAAGTTTCAAACATGGCAAGAAGCAAAGTTGAACTCACCCTATTCTATATTTTTGCATGGACAACTTTACGTAGTTTTCTCATGAGTATAAAGCACAAACTACAAATAAAAAAAATTATTACTTATTTTTATGTCTATAGATTCTTCAATATATCAGAATGCTTTTGGTTCGTTTTTTAAGACATTTTTTTAGAGTAAATGCTTTATATCAATATATATTACCTGATATACAGAAACATTTCGGAAAATAATTATTTCCAACGTCAGGCGTAATTCAGAAAACAAATAAATACAATATTTTAATAATGGTCAGATAGAAATGAACAGAACACATTCCACAACAGATGGTACCTTGATAAAAACGTTTGAGTATCTCACTTTAGTATCACATGACTGTATGAAAAGAAGTAGATAGAAAGATGCTGAGATCAAGTAAGACAAATAAATTCATTAACATTAAGAGAAATATATTTTTCATTTATTTAACTACATATGCTCATTAATTCCATTGAAAATCGTTAAAATGTGTACCTCAAAAGTAAAAGATGCGCTTGAATGTCTTAAAATTTAAATTATTCACAAATTTTAAACGTCATTCATCAAATTTTAAACGTAACATGTGTACAAAGGGGTATAATTGCACTCATGGTATATACGAAAACGCGCTCCTATCATCGCTCGTTTTCTTGAGCAAACTATTCATGCAATTATACCCCACTTTATATACTGGTTTCGTTATTTATTATAATATTGCGAAAAATTACTTAATAATCCATCATATAAACTAGTAAATTCATTAGATTTCACCTGTGTATTGAAACAAAACGTTGTTTTGACATAGGCTAATATAAATCTAGGATACAATAAATTTTCGCAGGCTAAAATTAGTATTTACGTTATGGGAAGTTGTAATTATGTGTAGTGTTAGAGAAGTTTGTCTACATGCCATGTCTTTTATATTTCTTTTGTGTTCAAGTAGTGTTGTGCTCAACTTACGTTTAGTTTCACCAGTGTAAGATCTATTGCAATCTGTATAATTGATTTGATAGACTACGCTGTTAATGTCGAATTTCTCTCTAGTGTCTTTAAAGTTTTGAACTAAATGACACCTATATTGACTTGTTTACATTTTAATTTGGTTAAAAGTTCTTTTTTAAGAATGTGATATTAAATAATATGGAAATTAAATTTAATGGGAATGTTTACCAATCGGTAGTCCGATCAGCTCCTTACTTAAGTAATCTGAACTTCATTTATTACACACGTTATATTGACGCTTTTATTGTTCTTTCTTAAAACCAAATTGATAGATTATTACAGAAATTTAACGCTTTTTATGATGCAATAAAACTTATATTAGAAACTGAGACAAATTGTTCTTTAATCTTTTTAGATGTGACTTTTTAGAAATAATACAATGTCTGAAACATCCTGGTAAAACAAACCTGTTTTTCTGGTATTATATTGAATTACCTATCTAAACACCATTTTAGTACATACTGCGCGCGATCTTTCTTTCCTCCTCCTTGTGCTATCCTTACCCTTTATACACACATTCACATGCACTACACTACCACACATGCTGGGAGTCTGGTCGGGAGCTTAGAGATTGTCCAAGCCGGGAGGGAGATACATGGTTGGCGAAACCCCGCTAGCCGACGGTAGACCGGCGCCGGATCTCGTCGTAAATATCTTTGCCACCTCTTGAGGAAAAACATGCACAACACTTAGTGGGCCTAATCTTAGCAGTTGACGGGCCCAGAATCAATATCAATCAATCAATAAATCATTGGTAAGAGACGTTGATTCGGAAATCAACTACAAGAAATCAGTTCCCAAGATACTACATGTGTTTCGTGGCGGAAAAATAAATAAATGAAACCAATGTATTTGTTGAATTAATCACATCAAAGTAAATGTAAAAATGTCATATATTTCATTCCAATCTATACTTTATTTCCTGGAGAATTGGTTCCAGGCGAGAACGAATTCTTTTTAGTACTCCCTGGAGAAAGTTGATGCATCGATATGCTCATGCCTGTTGCGGGTCGAGAAGTCGCGCCAGTTCTGTTCCAAACGGACCCCCCCCCATCTATCTTCGTCGTAGTCGTCGGTGGCACGTGATCGTGTGTGTCGTGGCACGTGACCACCCGCGGAGCCGTTTAAAAAGCGCATACCAATTGCATATGGGGCGAGAGACGAATGTCAATTTCTAATGGTACGTGCCTAGTGTGGACGGAAATACAATTCCTGCTACCCCTTTCAAAGCAAATGCGGTAGACTTTCATGACACCAGGAGATGCGATAGCTCAGCGGTGGCCTTTGCAGCATTGCTGACCAGAACTTCATATGATCGAATCACGATGTTGGCGGATTCTCGACAATAGCTACATCGCTGGGTCAATTTGGACCAGCGTCTTTGGATTGGTTGGTTGGTGATTCCGAGCGCGACACCAGCTTAGGTCATTATTCTCGTAAGTGTAGTGCATGCTTTTTCCTCGGAATATGGTGGTAATCTTCTCCCGCTGGATGGCAAGATCCGGCGCCGACCTACCGTCGACTAGCGAGGTTTCCCCCTAACCAGGACTCTCCCACCAGCAGGGCACCGCACCAGCCGGAACAAGCTCTAAGCTCCCGACCGATCTCCCGGCGTGTGTGTTAGTGTAGTGCATGTTAGTATAAGTGTTTGTAAGGGGAGAGGATAGGCAAAGTAAGAGGCAGGAAAGAAAGGGCGGTCCGTGGCCCGTTTGTTAGGATACTGCTCCAGCATTCGCCTGGTATTAATCGGAGTAACTACTGATCAGAACAACCGGCCTCTAGAATTCTCCTCCAGACAGCGACTGAATTCTACCTAGCTGATATACTAGTTGTCGAAAATCCTGTCACCGCCGGGACTCGAACCAAGGACCCCCCCCCCTGTCAGAGGCAGTGCAGTGACATCAGTTGATGCCTAGGATTCGAGTCCCGGCGGACACAGAGTTAGCTAGATAGTTAGTTCAGGCACTGAATGGAGGAGAATTCTAGCAGACGGCTGCTCTAATCGGTAGTTTTTGTGGTTTTTACAATCAATATCAGGCGAATGCTGGAGCAGTACCCTAACAAACGGGCCAACGTACGGACCGCATGCGATCTTTCCGTCCTCTTTCTTGTCATATTCTTATCCCTTCCCTACTCCACACTCACGCGCACTACATAACCACACTTTAAAATAAAGTTTCGAACAGCACGTTTGTGGAAAGATTAGTTATCGACGTCGTTCAATACATTAAAAGGATTTCTATCGGCTATGTTAATCCGAGATGTCAATGAAGTTCTATCTTCGATTTGTGGACAGTGTAATTAGTTTTACTTGCACATGTTCATACTTTTTTTTAAATAAAAGTATTCTATATGTAATAATTTTGGTTCCATTCCATGATTTTACTATTGATTAATGCTGCTCCTCAAGTATGATTTAAGACTGGAAAATCTTTTTCAAATAGTGAAATGCTTTTCAATTGAACCGTTTATTTCAGAAACCCAACAAGCCCCAACAATTTAAAAATGTGTTAGCAACATGATATTGTTCGATGAGGATAAACACATCGTTTAGAACAGAAATTAGCTCTTTGCAACTCTTGCAATGTAGTTAGAAAGATCCTAAAAATCGTATTTAGAACAGAAAACTAAAAGGAAATTTTCTTTTAACTGTGGTAGTCGCATGCGGACAACCACCAGAATCAGAATGTCATACGTCATCCAAGGTACTTGAAAGGTTATCAGAACCATCTCAGGGGTCGGCTAAGTTACACGTTAGGGTTGGGAGACTTTCTAAGAAAGGTACAGAAAGTGTCGCCGTGATCTCTAATACCGCTTCTAAAAGTAGTGAGATTGCAGTTTTTAGGTTGTAAGTAGCATCTGTTCAGAGTAGCGTTTTGAAGTTTCTTTTGCAGGTGATTTGATTTTGCTGTGATTAGTGAGTAAGAAAAAGTATTTTTTGTGAGAACATTTCTAGTTCTGACCACGAATCTTTACGGAAAAAGTGACGCGGAGTTCGTTATGAAAAAAATTATTAACGTAATACCACACGCAATGCCAGGGTGAAATGCGAGGCATATGTTTTAGTACACTGGTACGCACGTAGATCTAAAAACAAAGCCGGAAGGAATTTCATGTAAATGCAATATTAAGTGCTCTTCATATATTAATAAATTTTATTCTTTAGAGAATAAAAACATTCAGGATACATGTATTCAAACTTTAATAGAAGCAAAAGAAATTCGACGAAGACGTAAGAAATTGTACCCATAAGATGAACTAGGTTCTAAGAAAGATTTTGATGAACCTGAGGTTGATATTAACCCTTCAATATCGATTAAGAAAAATCATTCATATGTTTATCACTTGAGGATAAACGGTACATTACAACCAGTTTGCGAGAATGTTTTGACATTTAATGAGACACAGTAAGTAGAACTGTCAGTTTTTTCTTAAAAATAAGTTCTCTTCTGATGTAAGGGGCAAGAGCAGGAGTGATAATGTTGTGTCGGGAGCTGTGTGTTTTCATATTCGTGACATTTCGAAGTTTGAAGTTAAAGAGACCCACAACGGTTATAAACCGAAAAAAGTATCTAGTTGCTACTCTGAACGTCTCCGAAAAGCACGAGATGTTCATCACTGACAATCCTGTTCTGAAAGATGTAGTGAAGTTCAGCTATTATATTAGATATTTCAATGAAAACTTAGATATTCATTTGCTCGGCCTCAGGTTGACGTTTGTGATGTGTGTGAAAGACTAAACGCTAGATTGAGAGATAAAACTTTAAATGACAATTCAAAACGAAGTGCAGTAGGAGAACTCATTGTTCACTAATAAAAAGTCTGCTATTTCAAGATTTTTGTGCAAACAATTTCTTATTTTCTAACATTATTTTGTCTAATGTAATAGACAATAAATAACAACTCTCACAATTTCACTAAAAGTGATCAATCCTCGTAAAAACGTATGTTACAAATCAAAACAAATTATTTCTGTTCATTTATTGCAGAAAGTGTACGGGTTTTAACTTTTTAAAAAAATATAATGAGATCAGTAAAAAAAATATTTACATGAAAACTATTCATTTATCAACCAGAATCAATCAGAATTTTTCAATCAGAAAAACCAACCTTACATCGCAAGGACACTTTTTATCACTTTTCTCGAAATGAAGATTTTCGCGTTTGACGGGTTTCTGAAATAAACAATTCAATTGACTTCCATAATTAAAATAATGGTTTCTTTAAGAGAAGTGTTTCCTTAGGAATGTAAGAAATGTTTTCATTATGCTGGTACGCCTGATATTGCCGCAGATAACAGTAGTTCCGACCACGCCGCTAGGTGGCAGCAGTCACCGCGGCGCCGCGACCTCTGGCGGCGGTTGCTGGAAGGTCGGACTCGCTCCGCCCCCCCCCCCCGCCCTGCTTTACCCGACCACGGCGCCACCCCGGCCGCATACAAGCAAACTGCACATGTATTCGGCACCAGGCTTCACTCTCTGCGGGCGCGGAGAGCGGAACCGCGCCAGATTCCTATGTTCTCATTCTACGGAAGGTTCCTTTTAAGCGCTGTTTGCTCATTTTGGAAACTGCACTCATACTTTTCATTTCATTACTACTTATACATAGATGTTTTATTCCGTTTTCCTGTTCATATTTTGTTATTCAGTTTTATTTAATTTTATTCCTATTAATACATATACAATTCTTCATGGACACATTGGTGAATCAAAGATTTTGTTCTGTTCATGTCTCAATATTTGTAATGGGCCATTAAAAATGTTTAGTTTTTGTGGAAGAAAAACGTGACAGAAAGAAAGGAGACTGAAGGGGATATTTGCTAAAGAGATGTTTTTTTTAGTATTATTTCCAATTTTGAGCAGAAATAAAATAAAATTAACTTAGATTGAAATTTGAAAATTTTATTCAAATATCTACTGAACGTCACATTTTGTTTTATATTATTAAAATATATTGTAATATTTTTTAAGGTAATTTGAATTATTTCAGAAGGGTAAACAGGTAGTGATATCAAGGGTTTTCAATTTTTTTTCAATGATTTCCAACAACTCGTTTTTAAAATTATTCAATTGCATCTAAATGAATTTGAACAAATTTATTGAGGATTTTTTTGTAATGGTTTTAGTGCCTGAAATATTTAAAATCTGCACATTTACATAAAAAGGCAATTATAAATGATTGATCATGTATTCCAAAGTATTGAAATTAATAAAATTTCTTTACATTGTGAACACTAGCAAAAAGAAACCAAAAAGCCAGCAAAAATTGACGATAATGTAAATGTGAAACAGGGAGATCAACAATGAGACTTGGCCTGACCTAGGCCCTAGTTATGTTCATGCCAGTAGCGCACAGTTCTTTCTGTTGGATTTGTACGACCACTGGCATAATCTTCACAAATATCTTCATTTAATTCAAGAAGGGCCTGATGATATTTGCATGATTCTGCAATACTCTTTTCTCATTCTAAAATATTGACGGAATGCTTCCCTTATCAGCTGGCAGGAACCTCAGTGTTTCAGCAGTTTTTACATTGTGGTTATGACTTTTCTTTATTGTTATAACCTTGCACAATCCTTTGTGAAAATAAAAATAAGTTATTTAAGTGTTAAAATGAAAATTTTTGACAATTTAAAGGGATAAACCTAATAAAATTTATAATACTCACAATTTAATGTGTCAACCTTTTCGGATATACTACTGTTTATCAATAAATTCTATTAAGACATTAAATCATGTTAAAGTTTCTAAATTATACATATTTCAATAATATTTACATTATTATTATTATTATTATTATTATTATTATTATTAATATTATTATTATTATGAAATTAATATCTTTTTTGACTTTCCTCATTTTTTTCATTAAACGGAAACCTATTTCTTTTCCATCAGCGATATTGCATGGCATTATGGCAAGTGACAACTCCTTATGTCTAAGAATATAAAATAAAATTATATTAATTTATTCTTATATTTAATTTTTAACATTAAAATTCGTAGTATTACAGATTATAAATTACAGTAATTTTAATAGCATTCTCAAGTGTTTGATTATAAGTTATAAGAAGCCATAGGATTATTATTAAAATGTGAATAGTTTATTATTAATTGTTTAATTTATATACAAATTAATTACTACGAATACATACATACATAAATTTAACATTTAACCATTTTTTCATTTTTATTGATTCCTACTAAATTTTGGATATTTACTTACGATTCCCATCTTAATTATTAATATTTATTCCACAATTATCAAAGTAGGGTTTCTGAAGGAAAAATTTGTTTATTGATGTTTTTATTTGCATACGTCAATTTTATTTTTCTTAAGGCCTTTAGTTTGCTAGGCAGGAGAAATACATTTTCGTAAAGTCAATTTTCTTACACTGAACTGAAAAAAAGCACGAATAGTGGTTGGAGATATATAAATGGACCGTCGAACTCACTGATTCATACTTTGATTAGCTCCAAGAGTTAATTGGTACGTAGGATGTTTCCAATCCTAAACGCCTGATTGAGCGTCATTACTTCTGACTTTCCTAATTTTTCTACGAATACAGTGAGTCTAAACTTGTACGAACACGCGGTTTAATTCCGAGAATACTATATGCCAAAACTGTCTGACCAAATTTCAGAAAAACTAAATTAAATTTCTCTAGGGGAAGAGGTGTACAATGATAATAATCATAAGTAGCCCCAGTTTTAATGAACTGAATTATTCATGGTTCCTTGAAGAATCGAGGATATTAGTTTTAGAACAACTATTATAACTCGAAATTAATGTTCACGTCTTCACAAATACTGTACGTGGCAAAATTTTTTTAAGCTGTATCAAGACGTCTGTAAACACAATTCCCAACAATGTAAACAAATCTAATACCCTACATACCTTAATAAAAGCAATTTTTCTTCTTGTGTATGGAGTGTTACGTTTTATTTTTACAGACAATATAGCTGGACAGCCAGCATTTTTAGAAAGTTCTATTTTCTCTTCTACTACTTTTCTGTATATACTATGATGACATAAGAACAATATTTACTATAATAACATATAATAAAATAGAAACATAAGGTGTATTTCTGTCAACTTACGAACAAAAAAAATAGTTTTCATGATCTAACATACCATTTCGTGTGGGAGATCTTCGCGTATTCCTCTACCCAATTGTTAATGTGTGCAATTGAACTTATTGCACTTCTTATGACAGTTTCTTCTTCATTATCTTTTACAACTTCATAACTGTAATAAGCTTGGAAAGAAATATAATTTAGTTTAATGTAACTTCATTATCTGTGCACTTCTTTTAGAATTCAGTGGGGAATATAGTTATTCAAATTATCGTTCTTCATGATGTTGCTGGAAGTATTATTCCTTGACAAAGGACATGATCACGGATAAGAGCCCAAGTTTATGTTTGATTTACCCTTGAAATTAGATTTTGTCACATTGGAGCGAATATTTTATTAACAATCCTTAAAAAAACGCTCATTTTATTACTGTATTCAAAATTCAAATAGTATATGGATTATAGTAGGGATCAGACAATTTTGAAAATGTGCACATAATTCATTTGTCCCCATAGCACGTCACACACGGTTTTAACGGTTTTGACGTAAAATAAATAAATAAATAAATTTCCTTGTTCGCATTTATTCATAAAAAACTAAATTATAAGTTTAAGTACTTACTGAGAAAACACGTTGGATTGTTAGTTCCCATAATGGAAATGACTAGTATCACAGCTGATGCCAGAGGAAAACGCAGAGTCGATCGCTTCGTCCACGAACACTGTGGCTCTAAAGGGATCCGCGGAAAGAGAACGTACGAATTTCGCGCGGTTTCGCGCTTTGCGTCCGCTAGCCAATCAGGGAAGCCCGGTGCCGAATACATGTGCAGTTTGCTTATATGCGCCCCGTCTTCTCCCGAGGGCTCAGCTGGCGGAACTTGCGGTGTGGGACGGCGAGTGAAGTGGTGGTTATTTATTTATCGTATGGCTACACATCTCAGAAACTACACGAACATGTATATAAACATAAACAAGAAGCGATAAAACATGAATTTCGCCTTCATCACGAGTTAGAGGATTTTTGTCTAAATTTATCAACATAATTTATTTATCTTCTTACGAAGAATTCGTAAGGCTAGAAAGTAAAAATAACGAATACATACAAAACGAACAGTGCAACATTCATGAACATACATCTAGTTATTCATGTATTATATTGCACTCTCGGATGCTCTCTCTCTAACACTCTTTCCTCTCTCTCCTCCCTTTAACTCTCTCTCCGCTCTCTACTCTCTCTCCTCTCTCTCTCTCTTTCTCTGCTCTCTCTGCTCCCTCTCTCCTCCTCTCTGTCTGTCTGTCTGTCTGTCAGTCTCTCTCTCTCTCTCTCTCTCTCTCTCTCTCTCTCTCTCTCTCTCTCTCTCTCTCTCTCTAGGCCTCGGTGATGCTGAAATTCTCACCGCGAAGTGAAATAGCTTCCCTGAGGAGGATGTCTTTCTGGGGGAGATGTAGGTGTGTGTTGGTGTCTGGGGAGTCGCCTTTTTGATGACTGGAAACTGTTTCAAAGACTTTGGAATGTGGGCTGACAGCTCTGTATACTTTGCTATAGTTTCGTGATGTCCATTTAAGCAAGCTTCGCTGTCAAGGGAAATTCTGTTTGTGCTTTATAGTTATAATTTGAGCGGGTTCATTGGTGTTACCCATGCTCAAATGCTTCATGTGGTGTATGACATGTATATCTCCTTCCTTCTTGTTAGCTAATTTTCACTGTGTTATATCAAAACTCTCGAATTTAATGTATGTAATTTAACCTCCTTTTATTTAAAGGAATTTGTATATATTTGCTTGGGATGCCTTGTAGAAATAAGTGGTATATACGTAAAATCAGTTTCGTTTTGTCTTTTCACGTTGCAGACATTTTTCTGTATAATAAATGCGCGGTTCGTGTGCGCTGAAATCAATGTCCATATGCCTTCCGTCCCATTTTCTGTAAGGTTTAGAGAAAAAGTATTGCTTTATTTTGTTAACACATACTGATTACTCTTCTCCAGCGTCACCTAAAAAGCTTTAAATTCGAATGTAACTGTTCAATTAAACGAGTAACAACATATCGGAAATAACGAACATTAATATTTTAGTCAATACAATGCACTTAAAAAACCTCACCTAGCTGCAGGCGATTCGCAGTATTAAATTTGACTTAGATACATACGCTTTATCCTCTTCTATTTCCTTTTGGAAACGAATATAAAATAATTATTACCTCTTGCAACGAACTCGAGTGTAATAATCATGTAAGGTTGTAACTTTGTACAGCGTGAGTTCATCGACTTGGTCATTATTTGCCTAGATATTAGTAACATTTAATAGTACAACTAATCAACAATAAACTACTAATTAAATTCAATTACCAATTAAATAACTTCAAATAATTAATCTTTAAATGCTGTCGCAAATACAATATATTAATCTACTTAATCAATACAATGAACAAATGACTGTTAGTTAAAGGGTAAATAAACACAGCAAATACAAATTTGCAACTCTTTAATAACCAAATAATGGTTAATGGAAATGTCGCAAAGTAATCCCACTTACCAGTACTTTCTGCAACAAGTGACTAATAGCAACTATCTATATAATTCTAAGTGTAACCTATAATAAAACAAACTAAATAACTAACTAAAAGCCGATCCACAATATATTACGGAACAACTCGAAGTCGAAATCACACAAATCCAAATATTTAGTAACAAAGGTCATATCTTCGTTTCACCAAATAGATTGATGCAGTAGATATTGGTAACAACAAGTCTCACTGCAACCTTTCATTTTTGCTGCCAACGTGTCTTGAGAAACAATTCCAACGATGTTCGTTACTTTAAAAAATATATATTTTCCTATAACGTATGAACGAATGCTATTATCATATTTCTAGTCGATGACAATTAAATAGTTCTCACTTCTAGCTTGTCAATTCACCTGGTGTACATTCAAATAAATGTGAAACTTTGTGTAAAATACTACAAAGGTTTGCATCGCTTAATACTACTTCTGTCGAATAAAAGAAACTAAATTTAAGAATATTATAACAGTTTTACGAGTATATTTTTCGTGATTTGTCTTTGCTTTTAAAACATAATTAACTGTTACATGTTTTAAATTCATCTGCTTGCTAATCTGAGCAACATGTGTATACATTATTTTGATGGAAATTTCCAAGTGTTTAACCTGTTAGATACGTTTGTTATGGAGCTCGGTCAGTACGTGGCAAAATGGTCAGCATCAACGAGGAGGTCAAAGAATTTGTGGGAAGCTGACTCAAACAAAAAGACAAATACTTCTTTGCATTAGACACAAAAAAAACTAGTTCATCATTTTGACATTGGTATTTATATTCGTGGGTATTAGGTTGAGAAGTAGTAAAAGACTCTTGTTGTAAAAATACAGTGTTTTCTACATTAATTTATCTTTTCAATTATTGAATGTCCCTTGCATTAATGTTATTACGTGCAATTAGAGTAAACAACAAGTCACGTCCATGACTCATAATTTCGAACGTGTGTCGTTCAATTCTTTTCGTAATACCACTTTCATATAAGAATAATCTTACAAATAATACATTTTCTTGAAAAAGGAGAATTCATACGCATAATTTTATTCTACTCATTTGTGCTTAACAGTTCGTGAACTCTTCAATTCTTAACTGACTCCGGACGTTAAGGAATACTTTTCATTTGTATCTTGTAGCATTATTTCCATATATTAGTTAAATAGGATGAATACTAGTGGTGCTAAAACAGCATGTATTTTCTAAAACAGTCGTATTTTTACGCAAACATACGCGAAAAGTTTTCAAATTTTCGAAAAATTGTATATGACCTTATTTAAAAATCTATCTATTAGAAATAGATTTCATGAAGAGAAAAATCTCTATCTTTAATATTATAGTTGTAGAAAGATGCCGAAAGACGGGCAGCTAGACGGGCAGCCAGACGAGCAACCAGACGGACAGATAGATAGACGGACAGACAGACGGACGAACAGATATTTTGACATCATTCGATTTTTTTCAGTATCAAGGGCCCATAGAACATGGATTCTGGCTTCACTACGTATTAGAGGTTTTTTTCTCTAAATATAATATCTTCATTTATCTACTTTTTCGTTACAAGAGCCCTATAAGAAGAATTTTTATGACAAAACTTTGCCGTTTTTTTCAGCAGGATAACATACCTTTCTCTCTATTGTGTAAGCGGAAGCGAGAAAAAAAATGATTTGTCAGAAACCTCTAAACAATTATTTCCGTCTATATCAATTTTATACTAAAATACTCAAAGAAACTTTAACTTTCCGGGTATTTGGAACAATTTGGTATTATTTTGCATGTGAGTGAACCTCGTATGCGTCGCTATCCGACTCGCAAGCGTATTGGTGGCTTCAGAAGCCTCATGCACAGCCCGCAGAGGTAATTACTGTCAGAGAGAACCAATCTGTAGTGGCACACATCGCAATGAGAACCTCACTGTACGATAATTTAATTACAATAAGCTTCCAGTGAATTTTCTCGTAAAGCGAATTGTAGAACATTAGAGGATTTGGTCTCCAATATTCTATGGTAAGTCCGAGATTTAGTCAGTAGTACGGTCTCCTACGGTGACAGCGGGAGTCCTGGTCATATGGTCCATTGCAAAACGTCAAATTCAATAAATTCAGTGGCACTATATATAAATGTCCCAGTATTTCAATTATTTAGATAAATTAATCTAATATTAAAAATAGACCTAGACAAATCGTACATTTCATATAAAACGTGTGGATAAAATTTGAATTGTAATACAAAACATTTATTATGCCTGTAAGCAAACTGGGGACTGATCGACTTCTTAGGTTTTGTTCACAGACTTTCTCGTATTAAAGAATACCATACGTAAATGATACCTGCGAGGACCTGATACATGAAAAGAGCATTAATCCTGTTCTAATATGTAGTAAATCACCTCCTCTAATGACGTATGTATTCAGACATCACGAATCGTGGATTACTGATACCGAAAAAGTTATTTAACTTTCTCGTAACTGCTTATGCAGTATAGAGAAAGTTTTGTAATGATGCGGGAAAAGCCGGCGAATTTTTGGTAGAAAAAATCTTATTGCTAAGCACTGCTATAGAAAAATTGGGTAAAATTGTCTGATAAACGATGTAGAAAAAAATTCTTCTAACAAGTGGCGCAGCCAGAATCCATGTTTTCTGGGTTCTTGATTCCGAAAAATCTATTGATTGTAAAACTCTGACCGTCCGTCTCTCTGTGAAGAATATTTTATTCTATTTAATTCAATGTAGTACATAGTTACAGTAACAACTGAAACGCAATTAACTAAAACATGCGTTGCAGGGTACAAACGCAACTAGTAACTAAAGCTGAAGACTCCAATGCCAAAATTATATTTTTCAATTTGAAATTTGGATGATACCAAGGTTAGTGGCTCTAATAATCTTCCAGTGGTTGATCTCACAAAACATGATTTGTCTCAATATACAAGATTCAACTAAGTAAGTTAGACGATCTAGGTACCAAAATTTCGCCCTGTTGTATTTGTGGAAGGTTCTTCTTATATGAAGAATATTGACACATCCCTGAATGTAAATAAAATAAACTTGACCAAAAGATTATTACTTTTACAGAATTGTGACTTTGTATATACATTAAATATTATTAATGAAGACATAAAATTATATGTGCAGAATTGAGTGATTGTAAATGCTCGATTTTTTCTACTTGCTTACGTAGTAATTTGGAAATAATATTTGACTTTAGTTTACTTAAAACTAGTAAAACTATTAAACTAGTAAAACATATGTTCGTTTTTCTAATATAAATACTGCCAAGAGATTTTTACAGAATATTTATTTATAAATTATATGGTACACAGAATGACAATAATTGAGACTGTGCCTCTCATATAATAAAAATTATCATCATTATTACTCAGAAGTTAATATCTTTATGAATAGTATTTAGTGAGAAATAACTAATAATAATTTCATTCTCATATCTCTATTAGAAACTGAGGATAAATATCAAATATACTAATTTAACATTCGCAATACAGAACATAAGATCTCATCCGAATACTTTCATTCGGATCTAACTTTACATACAAAGGTTTACTAATTATAACTATTTTTAATAATTTCGTTTCACAAACATTTTTGGGAGAAAATTTATTGAATATGTCATCCTGATTGAGAAGTTGTGTGGGAGTACAATGCAGTCATTACCACGCAAACACTTTATCGAAATACTTTCTTTAAAATAGCACTCAATTACACTTTGTTGTTGGGATGTGTGGAACTAATATCACACACCTTTGCTTTTCACATTCTTTCGACAAATGTTGGAGTGAAAGATTTCTGATATCATGAATTTCACGTAAATGACATTCTTCTTTTTTTTGTTTTAGCATATTTGCCCATTTATTCAAATTGTCATTATTTTAGGTCTTGCTTCATTGCCTATTCGATTGAGTTCTTTACAAGACCACTTCGCTATACCACACTAGAAGCACATACCGATTCATATTCATGAACATGCACCTCTTGTGTACAGATATTTTCCTGGAATTAATTTCATTTTCGCGTAATTAATGATCCTGAATTCAAATACAATTAAATACCTTTATTTACAAAACATTCATAATATTGTCAAAAAAGATGCCACCTTTTGTTGTGACTCTTTATCAAAAAGTTTACCATTTTGACCAATGATATACAGGCTGAGTCACGTAACTTTAGCACCTCCTGTAACTTTTGAACGGTTGAAGATATTGAAATGCAGTTTTCACGGAAGTGCATGAGAAAATAGTGCTAACTGATACGTGTATTTATTTCTATTTTATCACTTGTATTTTACGCGATATTTGAGATAACTTTGTTTTTTCAAATGGAACTATACATATTTTTTCAGTCTATCATAAAGAGCGTAAAAAGACGAATCCAATGATACACATATTGTCATATGTTAGATAAGGATTTTTTGAGAAATTTTGATTCTTTTGCGACCAGTTCTTAACGGATATTTTGAATGTAACCGACCGCCACAAAAGGTCACGCAGCGCTCCCCCCCCCCCAAGCGCGCGCTCGGGGAAAGGAAGGGATCTTCGTATTTCAAGATGCAAAACATATCCCAAATATTCACAAACCTGTTGTAGTTTTTTCCCTGAACTCTGCTTTCCATCCTTCCCCATTTCCAGATGTTTTTTAAGAAATGGAAGGATTAAAAATGAGGATTTATCGTAAGTATCTATTATAATAAAATTGTTTATTACTTCAACTCCAGTTAATGGGGTTTTATATCACAGGATATTAATGGGATCTTGAAACAAAACATAATAAGAATAAATACAGACTAAGAATAAGATAAAGAATATTGCATATTCTGAGCAAACAATAGTAATAAGCGTAGAATAATAACACAGGGTTAGAAACATCCATTAAGATAGTAATTAATCACTAAAATAAAAATATATTCCCAAAATATAGTAAACAATTGTAAATAAAGGTAATCACTAGAGACGGACAAAACTGCATTCAGTCTCTCGTATCTCGTCCGACCTGTGAATCATTCTCGTTGGCCGAAGAAGGGAGAAGGGTCGTGGAGGGGGTATCACCCAGCCAAGGCCAAGGGAGTGCACTGGCGAAGGAGATTCTCTTTCTCTGCGGGAGGCAACGAGTCAACGAGATTCTCGTATCTCGTAGGGACAGAGTATTCTTCTAAGCAAGCCAGCCGAAGCTCGTAAGAGACTCATGATCAAAACTGCTTAGCGTAGAGCAATGATTTCTTCCTAATTAATTGATTTAAAATAAATACTCTCTAGCGTAATAATGAAACGTTTCCTTTTGCTTTCATAATATTGAAGTATTACATGTCGTCGTTCACAAGAAAAGTAATAAATAAATAAACAAATAAATTAATTAATAAAAAATAACAGGAGATGGCTCACAGCAACAACTGTATTAAAGTGTATTCTTATTATTGTAAATGTTTTGTTACGGTGTTTACGTTTTGCATACTTTGTATGTATATGAAAACCATACATAATTCGTAAAAATTGAATTATGAAATAATAATTACATTGAGGAGAACCTTTTCTTAGT
Organism: Teleogryllus occipitalis; assembly: GCA_011170035.1. Lineage (NCBI taxonomy): Eukaryota > Metazoa > Arthropoda > Insecta > Orthoptera > Gryllidae > Teleogryllus > Teleogryllus occipitalis. The sequence continues at coordinate 32,372 of BLKR01005676.1, read as the reverse complement.
GTCATTCATCGAGCTATCTCCCATTTGACCTGAGAGATGACCTAAGCCTATCTTCGTATTTCGCACGTGGAGACGCTGTCAACGTATGCGTCGCGCCGTAGGCGTAGGACCGTTTCTTCCCTCCCCAACCCCTCCTACGGTGAACCGAGGAAGCTTTGACACCTCGATATGATAGGAGCGTTCAGAATATTTGGGATATGTTTTGTATCTTGAAATACGAAGATCCCTTCCCTTCCCCAAGCGCGCGCTAGCTGGGGGAGCGCTCCGTGACCTTCTGTGGCGGTCGGTTACATTCAAAATATCCGTTAAGCACTGGTCGCAAAAGAATCAAAATTTCTCAAAAAATCCTTATCTAACATATGACAATATGTGTATCATTGGATTTGTCTTTTTACGCTCTTTATGATAGACTGAAAAAATATGTATAGTTCCATTTGAAAAAACAAAATGATCTCAAATATCTCGTAAAATACAAGTGATAAAATAGAAATAAATACACGTATCAGTTAGCCCTATTTTCTCATGCACTTCCGTGAAAACTGCATTTCAATATCTTCAACCGTTCAAAAGTTACAGGAGGTGCTAAAGTTACGTGGCTCACCCTGTATATCACTTTGATATGATATGATTTGCCTCATCTGAAAAAAATGTAAAATCTATATCGCCGCCTAGAAATATCTCGTAGATGTCGTTGACAACGTAAAATCTTGGTACGGTGAGTGACGTTTCATTTAAACTGCGCATTTAACTTCATTTTTTATTTTGTATTTCTTGTAACAAGATGCTCCTCTTTTTGGTTACAGACTGCTGTTTGTTGTGCTGGCAGCAGCGACCACCTTGTATGTCGCTTTACGGACAACCAATTTGTCCGACGATTATAGTGTAAATACTATTCTAGAACAATACAAATTTCCTTAGTTCCTCTTTGTCATTCCTATTTTCATACCATATGTATATAACAAGCGTAATATATTTATAGTTTCCGTACACAAAGTGGTACGTCAGATGAAACTTAATTATGAACTTTGCTTCGTGGTTTGTGTAACGTTTATGGTTATCTCACGCACTGATCATAAAAAGGATTTAATTGCACATTTTTCATAACAATTTTATAAATTTTGTTTTGCAAATGGAAGCTACTAATGCTGCAGAATAGCAGAGAATTTCAATCACTAGTTAGTTTTTCTATGTCTTTAGTGTCAACTGCGTTTTCCCTATTTCTCCACTTTCTGTTCAGTACGTACACATAAAAATTTTAAAAAAATATTTTTCTCCTTTTCCTAATTTTTCAATCTACTGATAGCGAACTTGACGTGTATCTTTAGGATTATTACAAATGGACAGAACCTAATCGTATATGCAAATTATTGTAGAAAAATTGGAGAAAAATTGAGAAAATATCATTTGAGTGTTTCTGAAAATGGGCAAATTTGAACTTATTTTTAGAGAAAACTTTTGAGATTTCACTTCACAGCATCAAGAATCATTTGAAACACTTAAAATCAGAAATGTAATAAAATCTTATAAACGCTTGTAAGTAACCATTAACAACACGAGAGAGAGAGAGAGAGAGAGAGAGAGAGAGAGAGAGAGAGAGAGAGAGAGAGAGAGAGAGAGATGTAAAAATTACATTTGTGAATATTTTAAAGAATAAAAAAATACGACACGTTTAGCCCGCAATAGCTTGTTCAATATTAAAGACCCTCAAAATATGAGTTCCTGTTACCTCACGAGTCAGAAGAATTTTCTTGTATGTTTAGCAACTGGATTTATCCACTTTTCTGTTACGAGATCTCCACAGTAAGAGTCTTTTTTCTGCTAAAAATTCTCCATTTTCCCCGCCGCATTAATTAACTTTTTCTATACTTCGTAAGCAATTGTAAGCGGTGCAAGATCACCGCCACCTCCCCCGAGCAGAAACATGCCCTACACGTACGTGACTAAGGACCTTAGTGCGAAATGATCAGTAATCAATGAATCAGTGAATGAATGAATCGATGAAATAATGAATCAGTGAATCAATGAATCGATAAAATAATGAATCAGTGAGTCAATGAATCGATGAAATAATGAATCAGTGAATCGATGAATCGATGAAATAATGAATCAGTGAATCAATGAATCGATGAAATAATGAATCAGTGAATCAATGAATCGATGAAATAATGAATCAGTGAATCAATGAATCGATGAAATAATGAATCAGTGAATCAATGAATTGATGAAATAATGAATCAGTGAATCAATGAATCGATGAAATAATGAATCAGTGAATCAATGAATCGATGAAATAATGAATCAGTGAATCGATGAAATAATGAATCAGTGAATGAATGAATCAGTGAATCAATGAATCAATGAAATAATGAATCAGTGAATCAATGAATCGATGAAATAATGCATCACTCTGTGCAGGCGAAAGCAGAGAAGTCGGAGAGGGGCGTTGACGGGAGGCGGAGGCAGCGAGCGCCGCGGCCGCCTCGCCGAGTGTCTGGCTGGTCCGCTGTGCGCAACGTAAACCCTCCACCGGGCGGAGCGGGCGACATGGGATTGCAGCGCGAGTACATCGAGACCAGCACCGACTTGCGCCCTCGGAGGCTCACGATGAGGCAGCGCATACTCTACCGCCACTAGGCAGCACCAGCCCAGCGCGCCTCCGCTTGCCCCACGCGCTGCTGCCTATGGAACGCGATTCCTGTCGAGGCGCATTGTGGGGATTCTAGCAATAAAACATGACGGTCTCCTAAAAAATGTTCATTTTACTAAGTGTTGGTGTTACAGTTCCGTATAATACGTTTGCATGGATGATTGTGAGTCTTTGGTTGGAGTTCAAAGCCCTAGACCGATCGTGCCTCAGTGTTGTGTTCACGTTTCCGTGTCATTTCACAGTTCTGGAAGATGGTATTGTACCCATCCCTAAGTGCATGTTGGTTATAGGATTTATGCAGCGTTTCAATTTTGCCATTAGAATTACAGAACATCCTATAACAGTTACACTAAGCAGGAATTCATGACTCAAATTGTGAGTTATTAATATATTAGTGTAAATTATAGAGTGTTTATATATAAGTTGATCCGCAACTAATCCTTACATTTCACTTTTATTCTGTCATTAACAATGTTACATTTTTCTGTCAATACTATTATATACTATGATTCTTGCCATTTCATATTTCAATGTAAGCACCAGCTTTAGGAAGAGGAGTTAGAACATTACAATTGTAAAAGAGTCAAGTTAAATAGAAGGTAGTGTTTCTATTAGTAAGTCATCTTTGAATGCTGAATGCGTATGTCAGGGAGTTGTTTAGAGTGATATTCGCTTGAACAAGATCACGTAGTGCAGTTAAGGGCAATATTTGCTTGTAAAGTCGTTGAGTATGAAATTGTGTAAGTATGCATGTGTGTGTGTCCCCCAGATGAACTGATGATACGAGAGAATGGAGTAAGGGAAACGTTAATGGATGGGAGATGTTTTGGACATGAGAAGACGGGTTAATTTGTTAGGTCTAAGATTTAGACAGTTTATTTTCTTAAAGGAAGGGTATTGTGTGAGGTGATAGGTTTCTTTATTAAGGTGTAGGAGGGAATCACAGGTTATTTTTAATGCGGGTGTATTTTAGGGCTGGGAACATGTCCGATGGGATATTTCGTTAAAGGGGTTTTAGATGGGTTATTTTATTTGTACTGCGTTGTGATAGTTTTTTTTTCTCTTAAGGTATTGGTCATACTGTATATGGTGTTTGTTAATTGTTGGAAAAAGGAGAAATTTCTGGATTTTAGGGTACCTAAGTCGTTTAATAGAGCGTTCAGTCATTTCAGAAGCATTGTAAAGTCGTAAATGGAAGTGCTGGTTGTCCGAGTGCCTGGTCGTATGGCCTACGTAGCTATATTGTGGGAGAAAGTGGAGGTAGGGTGAATATGTCAAGCGGGTGGCGCTTTCTGTCGTGTGGGATGGTTCTGTTGATGACATGACGATGAGGTCCGACAAAAGAAGATATGGAAAGATTGTACATTGCTTCTAGCAGTCGTTTCCGTGCATTTTCGTAGGTTTCTGTCGCAAGAGGTTTAATGTCGTGGTGCGTTTTAATGTCAAGGTAGCAGTCGTCAGGTGCGGGTCTGTAAATCAGACTATTCGGTTTTCCAGCCTGGTCAGCAAGTTATAGTTAGATTGGAAAGTCGAGGCTCATATTTTAGTGCCATATTGGCTTAATTTACGGATGGTATATGTAACGTTTAGTCTTCTGTTTCACGTTCTTGTTTGTCATGATGGGCAGTAAGGCGTTGATTGTGTGCTTTTTGAGTCTTGTCTTTGATGTGTCGGGTGCACAGTAGTTTACAGTTGAATGTCATTCCAAGGAACGTCATGTCTCGTTTCCATGGGATGTCCACGTTGTTGATTTGAATGGGGGCTATTGCTGGATTTGCACTCTTCCATTGAAATATGATCGCTTGCCATTTGGATGCGTTGATTATAATTTGTTTTTTCCTCTGGACCAGACTGTGAGTTGATTAGCGGCTTGTCGTAATTTCCATAATGCCATTTTAGTCGTGTGGTTGGTCACAGTATATGCCAGGTCGTCTGCGTAAAGTTAGTCATTTACATTGTGAGGTACTGGTATGTCATTGATGAAGATGTTGAATAGGGTAGGAGACAACACAGCGCCCTGAGGGACGCCGGCTTGGTTGGATAGGAAGAGGAATAGCATGAAAGATGTCTTACGCGGAAGGAGCACAGGGAGAGGTAGTTTCTCAAAAAGGACTGAAGGAATTCTGGGATGTATGGTTTTATTTTGAGGAGGATGATCTCGTAGTTGTCACAGTCAAAGGCACTCCTAAAAAATATGTAGAGCAGGGACATCACGTGGATATTGTAGGGATGTGACGTCTAGAGCAAACAGTATAGTCTGTATTACCGCTGACCTATTGTCTCTAAAAGCAAACGGTGTTTTCGTAATAGTCAGAAATGGTGTCATTCATCTGAGTAAATGTCATTCAAATAATTTTCTGAGAGTAAGTAGAAGATTGATTTGTCTGTAGATGCTAGCTTGTTTATAGTCTTTGTTTTCTGGATCATGATGACAGTGGCATGTTTCCAGATGGAGGGGTAGTGAGATAAACGTATGTATACGTTGAAGATGACAGTCAAATGGTGAGTCGCATTTTGAGTCTGAACTCCATCGAGGCCTGCGGCTTTTGTCGGGTCAAGAAGTCCGGGATTTCGTTGTCAGTGAAAGTCTTCAACTGTTGCTGAGCAGTTGGAAGAAAAAGATGAGGTGTGGGGCTGCCTTCATGGTTTTATTTATTTTCCACAGTTGGTAATTTCACTTTGATCCGATTTGACTAGCGCAGTGGTAGTGGTAGAGAGAACATGAGACTGACGTTAAGATCAGAACTCAAGTTATTGTGTGTTATAAGTTGCTGCCGCGTGTTTGTCCTCTAAAACCGGCCAATTCTTTATTCGAAATGTATAGTGAAGCAGGGGAGGAGTTGGCACCTTCAGAAATAAGCGAAAAAGCGAAAATGGTGACATCGAAATTATTGTAATACCAACTTTTGTATTCTCTCGCATTGGTAAACCAAAGCCACCTGCGGGAGGTAGGGTAGCTGCCCGCTAGGTGGCCTTGGCTGAATCCAAAAATCAACTGCCACGAAATAATCCAATGTAAAAGTTTAATTTATATAAGTCGTAGAAAAAGTACCATATGAAACTCGATGTAATGGGTATCAATACACTCGTGTAACGTTTACGATACTCGCTCGTATCGTAATAGCACACTCGTGTATTAATACCCATCATTACATCATGGTTTCATAATGTACTAGTGTCTTGTTGCAACGTGCGTCGATACTGTTTTTGGTCCATTCATTTAGGTCTTTCACAAGGGTATTTCAGTCTATGATCTTGTTGAGGTCCAGGTGGCAGGCTCTGATTCGAGGTTTTAATTCGGAAGTCAGTCTGATGGAGTTTTTAGTGTCATGTGCGTCATCTGTGTTGTCATCATGGTTGTTTGTTGTACCGGAAGATTCTGGTCCTGCTGTCTGCCCTTGGTCCTGAAGAACTGTGAAGCGATTATTCATGGAAATGATAGAAGGTAGTGATGGAAGGGGGTGCCCGCGAATTTGGCAGGGAATTCGTAGGTTTCGCCATCCTCTCCTACAATCTTGCTGCCTGGTTGTCCAGCCTTGGACGTGGTTTCGCCCTTGTAAGTCATTTTTCGGCGAATGTCTCTGGCAAATCTTGGTTAGGAAGCGTCACACAACGCTTATCTATGCGAATTTGAAGTAATCACAAATAATATGATGAACTGTATTGCGCCATGTATGAACAAAAGCAAGTAGTAAATAGTCACGGGATATATTTGTTAGGATTTTATTTAAATTCGTTACTTGAAGAACAATGGGTGACGATTCAAGCAGAAAAAAGCCATGGCCAAAAGAGAAGAAAAATGAAAAATATGAATTAAAAGAATATTTTAGTAAATTTCTAAAGGAACTGTAAGAAATTAAAAAGCAAAACTCAGAAGAACGGGAGATATTAAAGAACGAAATTAAGGAACTCAAGACAGAAATAGTCGCAAGAAATAGTCATTTGAAGAATGAACAGAATATTTAAGGTAAATGAAATAGAAAATAGTATCTAATTGTATCTGAAAAAGGAAATACTATCTAATTGTATTTGAAAAAAGGAATGAAGAACAATTTACTATTATAGAAGAGATTCTGAAGAGGCACACCGTTGCAGTCTGTGCCCAACACTCCTCACAAACCGTTGGAATATGCCATTTGGTACCCGCGCACACTCATCCTCAATGTCTGCTTCCAAAGTGTCCACATCACGCGGTTTTCTGGCATACTCTTTCTCTTTCAAATATCCCCAGGGAATAAAATTAAATGGCGTCGTCTGATCTCCTCCTTAACCATTCAACATTTCCGCGACGTTCAATAACGCAGCCTAGAAAAGCATTGTGAAGCCTTTCTCGTGAAATCAACGCAAATGAGGAGGTGCCCCATCATGCATGATGTGCAAATGATCCACTTCGTCCCGGAATAAACAAAAGTTTGTACCATGTGCACATACCTTTCCGCATTCATTGTTTCATAACAAATGTAAGAACCAATGAGAGTGTCATCACTAATACATCACAGAGTCTGTCACGGGGTGATTTACTAAACTACATGGGAAGGTATTTCAAGCAACTCGCTAGAGGATCAGGAACGCTACAACCCTAAGGAGGAAGTGTCCAAAGGATCTTGGCATTCACAGACAAACACTGCACTTACACTTAATACTATTTAATAATGCTTAAGATTTAAAGATTACATTTGCGTACGCTTATTATTATTAAGGGGGTTGAAGACCCGTAAACAAATAGGCCATTCTCCACTGTACCCTGATTGAATAGTCATTAGATGTCTCGTGGCTGCGGCTTGTCCTGGCTGCGCTGGGACGTGATGTCGGGCAGCGTGACGGCGTCAACCAGTAGATCGGAGAACGAGAGTGAGAGCTGGCCAGGGGCGGGCACAGAATATAAAGGCGCGGGGTGACGCCCAAGGCGACGCCCTAGTGTGTCACGTGCATTGCGTCGCAGAAAGGGGTGAGGCCACGGAATCCTGTTGTTCTCCGTGGTTAGCTGGGGAATCTCCGCTGGGTAGGCCAGGCCGCAGGCGTCCTGTTATTCACAGTCTGTGGGGGCGCCTTGCTGGCGCCAGGACGCCGCGCCTGTGTCCGGCCTATCCCTATGACGTCAATGCACGGGTCACGCTTGAACGTTGCCCATCAGTGACCTGTAGGGTCAACTATTCTGTGACAGAGTCAGCCAAGGAAGTGATTGCAATTTTTCATTTGTAGCTCCAGGACTTTTGATCCTCGGGCACAGAAATGGTAGTTGTAGCGATTTAAGAAGCGATCCACAAGGAACACGGTATCGTCTTTTTCTTCTCCTCCATGACGCGCGCGAAGTTCAAATGAGGCGCTGTCGTAGCATTTAATTGTGACCTGTTTGCATATGTTCTATTAAACGGGTAGTCCCAAAATGTAACTGCTGATCAATAATAAAACCCTCCTGCATCATTCGTTTTATATTCTTCTCAAAATAAACAAAAAAGAAAACATTTGACCATTATTTTGTATAAATCTTAAACCACTCATTCGTACAAAGTACACAGACCTTGCAATGGTCATAACTCTAATTTAGTACAAATAAAAAGTGACCCTGTCACATATTAGCCTTCACACCAAAGCACACAGCCAACATGTACCAACCTTTCATAGCATCTATGGAACTATAGAATATTTACAAATAAAACTAATGTTAATGGACAATATAATAAATAATCTACTACTTTGCCTCCAATTACTCATAATCAGCGTAACACCGTTTACCTCATCCTCTTCAGTGGTCGCGTACTTTGGTAATCCAGTCTTATCCTTTCACTGTTTACAATGAGAATTGACACGTCTCTGTCATGGCCTTTTCAGCACATTTTATAGAAGGCTATCAATTAAAGAGAAGTATGGCTCAAGTGATAACTGCTGCACTAGCGATAAGCGTCGGACTAATATAGTAGTTCTCGTGGCCACTCGCGGTTCATTTTCTGACCTCAACTAACATCATAACACATCGCTGCCATCAATGATGTGACTGTTTATGCAAAGAACTAAGGAGAAAGGTTGACTAAAGAACCTCGCTTTTTACTTTCTGGTATACATATGTATATACGGAGTAAAATACGTAGTATAGAGAAAATTACGTAATTCTGCGGAAAATCGATTTCGAGATTTCATCGGAAACACACGTTTTGGAGTTCTCTGACACCGACAAAATGTTTTCTTTTTTTTTAAAGCGACCGTCCGTCCGTCTGTTTGTGTATTTTTTTTTCTCAACTTTTTGCTTTCCTAATAGTACAACCGAAATATTACTTCACGAATTTTAATGAGGAGTACAAGCTGATACTAAATAGATAGTTTCATTGAAAGCCGTTGAAGCCATTGAAGCCGTTTTTAAGAAAATGGCAATTAAGCATTACTGCAAATCAAAATTTGAAGCTTTTTTTCACAGAAATCTATTGAGTTTACGAAAAAGTTCAATTGAAGTCATTTGTAGCAGTATCACTCACAAATGTAATAATATATACAAATTGATGGAAATGTGAATATTAACGACGTGAGAGATATTTAAAAAATATTCCGCAAAATTTTTTTTCTAAATTTTATGATAAATTTACAATCTATTTTTTTTACAAAATAATAAGTAAATGTGAATTATTGTAGAATTATTATGACAATGATTAGTAGTGAAGGTATCCCATCGGTACTCTTCATCTTCTTCTTCATACTATAACCAAAAGCAATTATTATTATTTTAGGTTCACAGCAACTGGAATTGATAATATGGTGGTGATAATGTTTCAGTTACTTCTTGAGTATCTGTACTATTGTCAAGGAGGTTGAGGGCTAAGTGATTTGGATGGTTTTCAAGACGCTGGAAATAGTTTGAGCTGATTGATTCTATTCTTTCTAAGACAGTGGGCATTTTTAAGTCTTTGTGTAATGCTGCGTTTGTGATGAACCAAGGCGCTGCTGCGATCATTCTTAAGGTCTTGGACTGAAATCTCTGGATGATAGAGAGATTACTCTTGCTTGCTGTGCCCCAGATTTGGATGCCGTAGGTCCATATTGGAATTATTATGGATTTATAAAGCAATAGTTTATTTTCCAGTGATAGTTTTGAGTGGTATCCTAGTATCGAGTATAGTTTTCTTATTTGAAGTTCTAGGTGCTTTTTCTTGGCTAAACTGTGATTTTTCCATGTTAAACGTTTTCTAGATGTATCCCTAATTATTTTACACTTTCCATTTGTAATATTGGATTATTGTTGATGTGGACAGATGGACATTTGTTTCTTCTCAGGGTAAACGTTATATGGACTGATTTGTTTTCATTGATTTTTATTTTCCATTTCTTGGTCCATTTTTTCAATCATTGTAAGATGTTCTTGTAAATGTCTTGATGCGACATTTGAGTCGTCATCCGAAGCTAGTATGGCCGTATCATCTGCAAAAGTGGCTATGGTTGTTTTATCTGTTTCTGGTATATCTGTCGTATAGAGTTGGTACAGAATAGGGCCAAGAACACTACCTTGTGGTACTCCGGCCTTGATTGGATGGAATTCAGATAATTCATTTTGATATTTGATTTGGAAAGTGCAGTGGGATAGATAAGAACTGAAGATATTGATGAAGGGATATGGTAGGAAATGTTTGAGTTTAAATAGGAGTCCATCGTGCCAGACTTTGTCAAACGCTTGAGCGATGTCCAGAAAGGCGGCTGAACAATATTTCTTTTCTTGGAAACAATTCTCAATGTAGCTGGTGATTCTATTAACTTGTTCGATGGTAGAATGCTGTTGTCTAAAGACAAATTGGTGGTCAGGGACTAGGTTATTGGTTGCTATGTGTGGACGTGGTCTTGATAGAAGAAGTTTCTCAAACACTTTAGATAGGATTTGAAGTATACTGATGGGACGGTAAGAGGAGGGTTTATGTGGAGGTTTCCCAGGCTTGAGAAAAACTTGAATTTGGGCTACTTCCCATTGCTACGGGTAGTGCCCTGTTCTTAGAATACTGTTGAATAGTGCAGTAATTATAGTCTTGCCTTTTCGTGGTAGTTCTTTGAGAAGAGGTGTTGTGATTAGGTCATAGCCAGGAGCCTTTTTGCTTGATGGTTTTTGTAATTTCCCTGGGAGTAAAATGTGGAATCGGAAGCGTCATTTGGTTTGGGGATTTCAGGTAATCCCGGATTTTTTGGTCTTGGTTTGTATTTGAAAAGGGATGAATCTGGAATACATTAGCGAAGAATTTGGCAAAGGTTCTCTGTGGGGTTTCTCGCCCAGCACATATTTTCATCCCTGATTGGGGGATTTGGTTTGGTCGGTTGTTTCAGCTTCCTGGTGACTTTGAATAGAGAGTAATTAGTATCTTCTGTTGGGGTGAGGCTGGTTATGAAATCTTGAAACCTGTTGCTGTTGAAATCTTTTAGGAGGCACCTTAGCTGCCTAGTTGCTCTGTTGTAGTTGGTACGGTCTGCAGGATATTTTGAAGCTTGCCAGATTCTTCTTAGTCTTATTTTCCCAGCAATTTTGCTTAAAAGAAATTTTGGGTATTTCATGCTGCTCTGGGTGTAGTGAAGTTGCGGTGTGGCGAACCACGCTGCTTCTTGAATATTTTGGGTTATATATTCAGTCGCTTCATCTATATGATCTGCTGTTTTTAATGGTAATCGGTTGTTTGTTTTCATTGATATCGGGTTTCTGTACGCGGCCCAGTTTGTCTTTCTGTTCGTTAGCGACACGGGAGAGGGGTGAAGGATAATTTTGTTACCAACGGTGATAATTATTGGAGTGTGGTCTGAGGACAGTTCGAGGGAAGATTCAATGATACAGTTAGTGGAGGGGATTCCTTTTGTTATGAATATATCAATCAGGTCTGTAAATTTTGTTTTGGTCGGTAGGCCAGTAGGTAGGTTCTCCTGTAGAAATGGTTTCTAGCTGTAGAGAAGTAGCTGCTTTTTGCAATTCTCTCCCTCTAAGAGTGATGAGCCTGGATCCCCATTGAGTATGTTTGGCGTTGAAGTCTCCACCTACCATGAACCTATTTCCTAGTGTCTTAAAATAGGTTTCAAATCGTTGCTTATCTATTTTGAATCTGGGAGGGCAGTAGATGGCGTTGATGGTGATTGGCCCATTCCAGCCCGTAATTTGTACAGATGAGTACTTGAATATCTTGGTCAAGTACGGCTTCCTGTTCTTGATGCTTAATGGTTCTTTTTATTAATATTGCTGTGCCACCGTGAGCATTGCCACTAGGATGTTTAGTATCGTATAATGTGAAGTTCTTCAGTTTAAAGTAGCTTCTTTCTGTGAAATGAGTTTCAGAGATGAGTAGAATGTCTATTTTGTTTTCGTTGAGAAATATTTCTATTTCTTGGCGATGATTTGCCAAGCCGTTGGCGTTCCAAGCTGCAATGCGAAGAAATTTAGGCATTGGATAATTTGGAGACATGCGTCGTTAAGAGGTTAATTAGAGAGTTTATTTGTTGACTTTGTTGCATTAATATGTTTTCAAATCTCTCAAAGGAGTGCTGTATAATGTTCATAATGGAGTGGCAATCATTATGTTGTTCATTATGTTGTCGTTCTGGTGGCTTTGGTCGCGCAACATCGGCCCATGTTCCTTCATTTTCTTGTAGACTTCTTTTGTTTTCTTGGGAATAAGTAGTTGCAATATTGTTGTTTTGTGTCTGCATAGGCATCTCTTGTTGAAATGTTCTGGGTTTACTTGAGTTTTTGTACCCTTTCCTTTTTAGTATTTCTTGATATACTTGGCAACCTTTATAGTTGGCGGGATGATTCCCTTCGCACAGCACACATGTCGGTGGACTTTGTTTTTCTTTTTGACACTTTTCTGGATTATGTTCTTTTCCACGTTTAATACACCGAAACGGGTATGCACAGCACGACCTGGTACGTTCATATCTCTGGCAATTTTTACATTGAACTATCTCTCGTTTCAGGCGTGGTGGTTCAAATGCAACGACACAATTTAGAAGTCGGTTAATTTTGAATACTTCTTTGTTGTTAGATTTGGGCTCAAGGTCTACAAAAAATAGAGGCAGAGGTAACTTCGTCAACCTATGACGGACATTTATTATGTTTCTAACTTGATGGTCCTTTTCTAAAAGCGCAGCCTTGATATCTTTTACATCTACCGTATGATGTATGTGCCGCAAGACAACTCTATACGCACGTTCTTGTTTCAACTGGTATGTATAGTATACGTAGTTGTTGCCTGATAAATGTTTTACTATTCCCCTGCAAACATCTGGAGTTTTTGGTACTATTTTAATTTTGTCGTTTGCCAGAGATTTTATTTCAAATTCTTCGGTTTTTAAAGCTTCCTTTATAAACTTAATCATGGCTGGAACATTATTTACATTTGGCACAAAAATTGGAGGTACTGTGGTTTTTGGAGAAGTTTCCTCATTGTTTTCTATTGATTCTTCTGTATTGAGAGCACCAAATCGATTCTTGGTGGGAACTGTATAAATACTATTATTACTATCGCAAGACGCTGTCTTTTGCCTTACCCTTCTATTTACATCAGGGTCGAGGACGTCTGGGTTCGGTCTTTTTGACCGAGCTGGTGCGTATATTTGCCGGGCATTCTGTGTCAGGTTCACGGGATCAGATGAATCAAGATCCATGTTGTGTCTACCGCTGCTTGCTGATTCTTCTAATGGCATTTGTTGAAATACGTAGCTTTCCGGGTATTGGTAGCTTTTGCGTTCGCACTACATGCTACCGAGCCTACCCGAATACACTTCTGTAATCACTGAGTTTTATATATAAATTGTCTTTGTAGAACTGAAATTAATAACACCGCTTCACTGCACAAATATAACTGTTCACTTAGAACTACTGTACACAGGTTTATTATCGCTTGACCTCTCCTTATCTTGGCGCACTCGCAGGCGGCAAGGTAAGGCACAACGGAGCTGCGGACACGATCCGCACACCACGGCGGTCGGGCGAGAACTCCAACGACGCAAAAAATTATGTAGATAGTTATTCGAAAGTTAAAACCTAAATGATTTGCCCAAAATTTAAATTACAAAGAGATGTAAGACAAGGCGACACAATTTCACCAAAACTATTCATCAGCATGAATTCATCTTTATAAAACTAAACTGGAGAGAAAAAATATGGTTGGAACATAAATGGTAAAAGAATAACCAAATTACGTTTTGGAGGCGATGTAGTATTGATTGCAAGACAGGAGCAAAATATCAACAAAGATAATTGAAATATACCACAGAAGTATTGAAGTAGAGCTAACGATGTACTCATTAAAAACAAAATTAAGGTCAAATTGCGTAGAACATAAAATTTCAATAGAAAAAACTTGGTTATGTGAAAGAATATAATTATCCAAACTATAATAAAGAAGAACAGTAATAATGAAACGAAGAGAAGAATTAGCTTGGGGAAAATGTTAGTTCTCGAAATTTATTTTTTTAAACCAAAATATAAACAGAAAATTAAAATTCTAGCTCTTAAAGAGATGTGTATTTTCAGTGTTATTATATGGAGTACAAACACTGTGTTTAACTCAACAAGATATTAAATCCCTTCGAGTATGTTACAGAAACATGGAGAGGAAAATACTGCACATCAGACTGAAGGACAAAGTAAAGAACGAAGATGTTGGTAAACAGAGCAGCTTAAAGGATGTAGCAGCAGGGATCCAGCAACTAAAAAGGAAACGGGATGGTCACGTGGAGAGACTGAAAGATGACAGATGGACCTATAAGTTAATAACCTGGGACCCAAGAAAGGGGAAAAAGAAGCAGAGGGCGTCCTAAACAAACATGGGCAGTTTTATTTAAGAATGTTTATGGCCACATATGGTCAAGAATAGCAACATGGACGGATGAAGAGAAACAAATGACAATCAACCTTCGTGAAAGGAAGTAATATATGTGAATAAGTACGAGTAAATAATTCAAATGTAAATATTATTGTACAAATTAAAAATCTCTTAAGAACTAATTCAACTTAAGAGTTAAGCAGAACCAACCCCGTGTTCTGCCAGGAGGTCATTGCCATTTTAGAGATTCAATTCAATGCTTCGTATTTCTTATTTTCCACAATCATGGAAATTAGCCTACGTTATCCCCATATGTAAACCAGGCAAGGATCCTCATCTTCCCTTAAACTACAGACCTATTAGTCTCTTATCTTCATTATCAAAAATTTTTGAAAAACTATTACACTCTCGTCTTTTATCCTACATTAACTTAATACAAGCTATTCCAAATTACCAATTTGGTTTTCGTTCTCATTATACGACTTCTCACCAATTACTACGTGTTTCTGAATTAATAGCTGAAAACTTTCATCAAAAGGAACATACAATTGGAATTTTCTTGGATATTGCCCAAGCATTTGACAAAGTTTGGCATTCAGGATTATGATATAAATTACATTCAATAGGAATTCCCATATATTTATTCAAAATAATAAAAAGCTATTTATATAATCGTAAGTTTTGTGTCAAAATTAACACCTCTTATTCAACTTCTCGTCGCATCTTTTCAGGGATTCCTCAAGGTTCGACTCTCTCTCCTTTACTTTTTAATATATATATATATATATATATATATATATATATATATATATATATATATATATATATATATATATATGTGTGTGTGTGTGTGTGTGTGTGTGTGTGTGGGTGTGTGTGTGTGTGTGTGTGTGTGTGTGTGTGTGTGTGTGGGTGTGTGTGTGTGTGTGTGTGTGTGTGTGTGTGTGTGTGTGTGTGTGTGTGTGTGTGTGTGTGTGTGTGTGTGTGTGTGTGTGTGTGTGTGTGAGGTATTCCACACCTTTCTTTTACCACCATAGCGATGTACGCAGATGACACTGCACTTTTTTCGTATCACAAACATTTTCAAAATGCCCGAAACACTCTTTAAATTTCTTTAAATTTACATATTAAATGGACTCAACAACGGAGAATAATAATAAATCCATCTAAAACACAAACATTTTCACACTTTGCAGACCTACTAATCCCCCATGTTTCGAAATAAATATTATAAATATAGCCTGGATAGATAATCATATTCCAATTAAATATTTAGGACTCTATTTCGATCGTCGATTAACTTGGAAAACACATATTCAAAATATTGCAAATAAAACTTACCAAAAAATATCAAAATTATACCCATTAACTAATAAATTTTCAAAATTACAAATAGATTGTGGTATATCAATATTCAAGGCAATAATAAGACCATCACTTACATATGCATACCCAATTTGGTGTAATGCATCTGCGTCAAACATGCAGAAAATACAAACTCTTCAAAATAAAATTTTACGGAGAATTATAAAGGCTGAATGGTTTATCTCCAATAGCCAAATACACAAAGAATTACAAATAGAACATATTAAAACATTCATCACTAACCAATCTTCCCAATTCTTCAACTCTTTAAAAGATTATCCTGTTCATCAACATTTCCATCTGGGAAAAAATTATCACATTAAACGAATTCGTTCCCGCTTCCCCAAAGATATTTTTCACCTTCTATAAATAATTGTCTACTTTATTACTCAATAAAACCTGCTCTTCAAACTCAAAATTTATTATACAAATTAATCAATAGTTATTAAAATCAAATTTTACTCGTAATTACTATTAAAATAAAATCATAATTATCTTTAATAATCCCCACCTACACCAAATAATCAATCAATCAATGGAATGAAAATTAAAATTTTTCTCCGTCTGGCGAAGATCTTTTCTGTCGGTCTCCTAAATCTTAGTTTTCAGGCGAAGATGAATCTTGCGACACGAAACCTTTCGGCTTACCGCCTCGTGGTTCAAGGTGCACTGATAAAACGGCTACGTGCGAATCGCCTGAGGCGTATAAGCCAATGAGAAATCGCGGCTGCCACTCGACCGCTGGTCTTCGAGATTGCGGTCGACGTTCAGCGATTGTTATCTCACACCGCAACACACACTTCTGAACATCTGCTGCTCCGCCAACTGCTCCAGCGAAGAGTCAAGTCCCGTTCATCTATCCGCAAACAGGTACTATATTGTTTTATTACGTCTCTTACGGAATGAAAATGCCACGCAATTTTGAAAGCCGGTGATCGATGGGAAAATCGTTTCTAAATCTAATTACTTCAAAAACAATTTCATTATTTATGTAGTTGTATCGGAACATAGTATTTCAATTAACAGCAGTTTATGATTAATATGCTTGAAATCAGGTCATTTATTTTAAGCACAAACCCGATAAATTGGTTTTTAGTATCATGAGTGTAGATAAGGCCTGAGGGTAAAAGTGATTGTTTTCAAAAAACAATTATTCAGGTAAGGAGAAGATTAAAAGAATATTATGTGACAAAAGGCACGATTAAGTCAATTGAGCCTTCTATTCGGAGGGAAGATTTACTACAATTCAAGTTCCCATAATTCTGTCAGAGATGTTAGTATAAAACAGTTGTTCTTGCCTTTTCACGTAGCCGCTGGGCTTCGTAATTTATAAATTTTAGTTTATTTCTAATAGAACGCTCAACATCTTAGGAGCCAGTCTCCATGTATATATATATATATATATATATATATATATATATATATATATATATATATATATATATATATATATTGAGATATACAAAATTTCTCTACATTAATATCTGGCAAAGATCTTAGCGTCCGGCTTGCTGGGTCAATGGGTCACGATATATTATAATCCTTATTACCTTTATAATGGATTATAGGATCCGCAGACTATACAGCGCTGCTGGGAATCTGAAATAGAATGATTCTATTCCTAGTTCATTACTGTTTGGATTGACTAAATGAAAGATCACTTTCTTTTCTAAAGAACAAAATTTAACAAAGTTTATTGTTACCTTTTAGCAAACAATTTAGTGAATTTAATAAAATGATTTGATGTTATGCCTTTGATCAAGATATCTTTGAATTGACAGTTTTATACCGCGGTTAACTTATCTATTCTTCGTTGATGTCCCTCGTAGACTTCTCAGTCGAAATATCTTGCGAGCTTGCCGTAGTCCAAAGTCCAAAGAAATCCTCTTCTGCCCCTATCCAAGCTGTTCTCAAACTATCAAAATTATCAGTCCCGATTTCGTCCTATGACATAGTCCCGAAATCTATTACTCGATTACCACTCCCGACAAAGTCCCAATTTATGCATTAATATTACTTCCACATGCAACATCTGCAATATCATTTACTGTCCTTAAAATTTCACGATCTGATAACCCGATTCTGACTATCTGTATTATACTCGTTCCCTCTCACGAACCTACGATCGGTTCAGAAACGCGATGCCGGTCAGAATGAATTCTTCCTGCATGATTCACCCTCGAAGACTTCGTATTAAACTACCTTCCTCTTTTTTCATAACATTTGTCCGTCCTTCTCTCACCCAGCCAATCCATACGTTCGTTATCTTTTGGTGTAGCTGACCTTTCGATCGTCTAAACTTCTTCGCCCAATCCCAAATTTTCTACTTTCGGCATCCAGCCACCTCTTAATGCATTTACAAAAAACAAAAACTACATTGTTTATTCACGGTCGTTGCTAAGCCCTTGCTCTCGTGATATTTCCTAATGCATGTTCCACCATATAGTCTGCAAATAAATGTTAGTTTATTTTCATGTGACATATCGGTATGTCACAATATATATGCACATATACACACACACACATATGAATGAACGCCCATATTCTTGAGTGGAGAAAATCGTATGTTCACGAAGTACAAGATTTTCTGGGTTCATAGAACTCGCCAGTCCACAATGTATGTTTTCATGTGGCAGGATCTGTACGTGTGGTTTTAGTGTATTTAGTAGAGGTAACTTAAAAAGGCATATGATTTAATCCCCACTTCCTCCCTAAATATAGAAAAAATAATTATCAATTTTTAACTATGACTGACTAGATCATAAATTTAAGGAAGATTTAATGGTTTTTTTAATTCCATTTCTACAAAATATAATGATTTCTCAATAATTTTACTAACAATAGACAAAAAATATTACATCAATGTTTATTGCCATTTGTCATTTAATAGTTTATTAATACATTCATTCAAAATCGTTTATTATTTTTTTAAATAAATATGTAAATAATTTCATAAATAGGTAATAGCTGCCAATAGATAATAGGCCCCAAGTCCAAAAAAGCAAATTTGTTAGGTGAAACAAGAAACTTTTTTTATTTATTCTTTAAAGTTTTCAAAGTATCTGCAGTCTTCAGAGTCAAAATGTTTACCCAAGTTACATTTCTCAGCGTAAGCTGCTTACTTAAAAATAGAAATAAGTGGTGCTTTCAAAGCATGTATTTCCTCGCATTTTTTCTAAATGCTACGCACAATTATACTACCACGTAAACGAACAAAACTGTTTTGAACCAGCAAACTTATTATCTACTCCGAGACCCGATTTCAATATCCTCACATTTAACTTGTCGGCACTCGCAGCATTAAGGAACACAAGAGCCTTATTGATCGAACTCGGGCAGAAGCTTAAAACGGTAAATGCCTCATTCGTGTAAAAAACCCTCAACATTCAAAATATCCATTAGAAACTCAAAGTAGTTCACACAAACTCACAAAGCCATTAGAAACTCCGTACAGCTTGAACACGAAATACCAGTTTTGGAGAAAAACGGCTGAACGGTGTAGGAGGGGTCTACAGCCGGACTGACAGCTGTTAGATTGATATATAGATTGATGGACTGATAGATTGATACATTAGTAGATTGATATACCGGTAGATTGATCGATGATTGAAATGTTGATTTATATATTGATAGATTGGTAGATTGATAATAATTCCGTGCACCAAGGTCTAAGATCATTTTCCCGTAAGTGTAGTACATATTTGGTGCTGGGGGAGGTAGCAATGATTTTTCCCACCCCGACCTACATCTGATTTGAAATCCCTGCTGATCCTACACGACAACAATTGATTTGACGTGATATACTTTTTTCAATTAGAACAAAAGAGTTGAAAACTTGTTTAAAAATTCAAAATACGAAAATCAAATACAGCCTCTTTCACTTTATTTATCTTACTCTATTTTACATGCGAGAAAAATTGTTTCGAATAATTTTCAATAAAATTTCTGGAACTTCCAGTCGTTTTCTATGAAAATAGAAATTATAGACAAATATCACTGAGCCAGGCTCAAACCAATGCCTCTCCTCCGATACGCTTAATTCGTACCTGACATTTAACCACTTTGATCTTTGTGTTATACAGAAAATTAACACTTCTATAATAGTCATAAGCGCCGAGAGACAATTGATTTGATGTTACAGGTACATACGTTTTACAAATCCAACTAGAAATGTGAAATAGTTATTAAAATCTGAAAATTCGGAAATTACATACATTTCCAGTTTATTTATCTTAATTAATGGCATTTGCGATTAGAATTGCTTTAATGTTTTTTAATCAAGTTTTGGGAATTCTCCATTATTTTCTCAGGAAGCAGAGAATTGTAACAAATAAGAATGCAGGACCAAGACTCGAACCAGCGAACCATTCCCCAAGGATCTGTGTCTCGTGCACGCTGATTAGCCTTTTCGGCCGTCTCGGTGGAACCTGGGATAAACTCTTCTAATATAAGGCATGCGTAACAGTGATTCGTAAGGTGACTAATAATAATTCTGGAGCCGTTAGGGGTATCTACGTTGGTCTCACGGGTAGTGATTACAAAGTATATTCATTTTGTTGATTGATTAGTGTACTTACATTGCTTCATACAGATGCACAGAAAGATAAGAATTGATTTGACATAACATACGTTTTAGAAGTAGAATAAGAGATGAAAGAAATGTTTAAAAGTTGCAGATTTGGGAAGCATATACAGACACGTTTGGTATATTTATATGATGATCACATTTGTGCGTAGAAGTACCTCACATGATTTTCAATAAATTTTCTGTAATCCTCAATAGTTTCTTGCAAGAACACATTCATCAAATTAAAACCCCTGCGTGGGATTCTAACCCCGTTCCTTTCGACTCGAAGCGCTCAATCTGATCACGCCTAAACCTACTCGGCCATTCGGGTTGGATACAGGTTGCAAACTTCTATAATAGTCAAGAGATTATTGTTTCAACTATGGCATTAGGAAGCCGATAAGTTTGACAAAATGTGAAAAATGTATTTTTGGGTGACAAAGGCAACTATGATGAACATAAGGTTTACTCGAAGCTATACCAGACTAAAGAGATTAGAAAACTAACTACTGCGAGAAAGTCTGCGCCATAATATAGCACCGCTACTTTTTATTTATTTATTCATTTCCCACAGTCTTTTACGTACGAGAAGAAACATGGAGAAAGTAATGAAAATTATTAGTGTGGGTTTTGAAAAAATAATATTTTGAGAACTGAATACATTGCAGGAACGAATTAAGCGAAATCCGTTAATTTTTAAAATAAATGTACATGACCGATGTCAAGGAGCTCATTATAGTTTCTTTTCTACCTTTATTTTTTTAAAGTTCGAGCTATGGTGCCGCAGAAGTGTGTGTATCTGTACTTTTGTAATGTTAGCGATTATTCCTGTTATCTTCGAAAAAACGCAGCAATATCCGAAAAAGAGACTAGCACCTTTCTTTTACCGTTTCTTATTACGTATATGGAGAAAATGAAAAGGAAAAATTTAAAGCGGTTTTGAGAAAACATATTTTTAGAAATTGCGAAAAATTTCACACTACATTAGACGATATAACATCTTTTTCTCAAAAATTGTAGCTGACCTTCTTTAAAGGGCTGATAATGTACAACCGATTTTGTTTAAAGTACAAAAATCTTTATCTTCAATTTTGTAATTTACAAATGTTCCTATTTTTGCAATTTCAAAAAAACGGAGCGATAACCAAAATTTGGGCTAGCACCATATATTTTACCGGCCCTTCTTACATATGAGGAGCAAACTAAAAGAAATGGAGCGCTATTTGAGAAAAATGCCTATACTTCGCAAAAAATTAACGGAAACTACTTATATCTTTGAAAATTGAACATGATCTTATTTAAATAACCGTCTTTAAGAAACAGACTTTTTACAGAAAAAGGTTCTATTTTCAATATTATAGTTGTAGGAAGACACCCCAAAAGAAATGCACTTCTTCAATTTTCAAAAAACTGTGATTTCGACGAACATGAAAATACCACCATTCTCTTAAGCATTCTTTATGATATCCGAAGACAATGTTTCATCAAGTTTGGTTGCGGTTTTAAGAGGAAATTGAAAATCGTTTTGACACGTCATTAAGAACCCCCCAAAATCACAATATTTGTTTGAAATTACCAAAACGACAAGATCATTCACATCGAATGGGGAATGTCAATTTTGAAGAATATCGGCTGAATGGATGAGGCGCTAGCATTGCCCATAGACGGATGGAAAGACGGTGGTTTTGCCGTCAATTGATTTTCCGGTATTAAGAAGTAACAAAACATGGATTTTGGAAATACCACGTCTTAGAGGACTTTTTTCTAAATTTATCAAAAGGATTTATCCACTTGTTCGTTACAGGAGCCCAGCAAAAACAGTTTTTCTGCAGAAATTTCGCCGTTTTCCGGCGTACGATTACATATCTTTCTCTCTTACGAAGAACTTCGTAGAAGAAAGAGTTACACACATAGTTCAAATCGTTGTGCTCCGACTATTACGTGGTATATAAATGTATGCTCCCTTTTTTTCTTCTCTTTTACATTTCTTGGTCTCCTCTCTACACTTTTAACTTCAATCAGATTTTGCAACTAAATATCTTGTTCATTTTTACTTCAGTAGCTATGGATAACTGCCTGAAGACTGTCAGTCTGTTCTCTTCTGATATTCTCGAGAAACAGTTCTTTTTAGACTTGTAGTCAGCATCTCAGCGATTACACCATTGGCCAATCATGATTTTCATGCTATTTTCCCATAAGCTTAGCTTACTTAATTATATTTCGTTTATAATTACCTGTATTTTACATACTTAACGATTACCACATCTCTTGCCTTTTATCCTAACCCCACCTTCAGCAGCAAATGTTTCAGTAATTGAACCCATGGTAATATAT
Source organism: Teleogryllus occipitalis (assembly GCA_011170035.1). Lineage (NCBI taxonomy): Eukaryota > Metazoa > Arthropoda > Insecta > Orthoptera > Gryllidae > Teleogryllus > Teleogryllus occipitalis. Next base: position 9,682 of record BLKR01005676.1, on the reverse strand, counting down.
ACTGGGTTTCAGCGTAACATTACTTCTAACACCACACCTTCAACGATCAGTAAGCCATCTTCCCATATTAGCTGTAAAATCGGGCGAAAGAACTTCTTCGGGCGAAAGAACTAATTTCTCGAAGAACTTAATCTCCATTTTGTTAAAAGAGCTGAAGTCTTGTACTTTAGCCCTTTTAACAATTAAAGTAAAATAGAAATCTCTTTTGTTGTCATATGCAGATTTCGAACTTAGGTTTTTTTAAACAGAAATCGGGATATCTATGTTCAAAAAATATATGCAATAAAAAAAGATTTATTTAAATGAGACGTATGACGATTTAACAAATAGCTATTCAAATGTATCCTCGTCTATGTCTTTCAGAGACAGTTTACAACGCAATGCCCAGACGCACGCCAAGTGGAGGAGAGAGCGCGGACGACCTCGGGCACGCCTTCCTGCAGACGACCCAGGGGCTGAAGCGCATCCACGAGGCCCTTCCACTGCAGGGGCAGGAGGCCATGCGGCGACAGGAAGAGGCAGAGCGGAGGCACCAGGAGGCCATGCGGCGACAGGAACAGGAGGCGGAGAGAAGGCTACAGGAGGGGGAGCTGCGGCTACAGGAGGCACTGCGCCTGCAGGAGCAGAGGGCAGCGGCTGCGTTGCGTGAAGCCATGGGGCAGATGGACACCAAGCTGCAAGAGAAGGACCATGTTATCCGTGCGCTTGAGCAGCGCCTGGAAGAGGCTCGGCAGCGAGTGCCCGTCGTGGAAGGGACAGATCAGGGTTTAGAGGGGTCTGCAAATGAAGAAGCCTTGCGGCGGCTGGAAGGCCGAATGCAGGAGGTGGAGGCCTCTCTGCAAAGCGCGATAGTGAAGTTATTTCCGCGAGTGGATGACCTCCTGCGCCAGTTGGAAGACACCCCGTCTCCAGACGCAGCTCCCTCCTCCACATTACCCTCCACCTCCAGTGGAAACTCTTTGCAAAATGAAGGGAGCGTTCGACAGGAAACCGTTCCTCTCATGACTTCCTGCGACACCACCTCCAACGCATCTCCCTGTGACTCCTTAGCTGCCTCCTCTGTCGACAGCGCTCCCACAACGACGGCGACGCGCAGACAGGAAGAGGCAGGCGCCGGTCAGGGCGGAGCGGATGAAAGCGAAGAGCATCAGAGACAGCGAGTGGAGAAGCGAATGCAGGAGGCTAAGGAGAGAATGATGGCCGCTCGGGCCAACCCTTCTCGACTGGGGGAGGACTTGTGCAGGGCTGTAAGGAATGGTCGTTTACCAGACGTTCGACGTCTTCTTGACGCTGGGGCGGATGTCAACTATCTTAATTGTGAAGGGCGTACCCCTCTACTCCGAGCCCTTGGGATAGCCCGGCGTAAGGACATGGTAGCGCTGCTTCTGGAACGAGGCGCCGATGTCAACGCGGTTAACGATAATGGAAACTCCGCGATGCACTTGGCCGTTTGGTATGATCCCAGCGGCCAGGGCGTGGATCTGCTGGTGGCCGCGGGGGGCGACGTCAACGCCAGGAGTGTGACGGGGGCGACTCCTCTGCACTGGGCGGCGAAGTACCACGCGGGGGCGGTGCGGGCGCTCCTCGCGGCGGGCGCCAGGAGGGACCTCAGAATGTGGGAGGGTCCTCATAAGAACAAGACAACGTTTGATCTTGCGGAGACTCCGGGCATTAGAGCGCTCCTTCGTTAGTGACATCTGGGATTGCTAAAGATTGCTAATGCTTTCCATTTAATTGTAATTCCTATTACATAAATCTGGGAGTACTTGTGTTTGGAAGTGTCACATTGGGAAAGTTATCTGTCTGAAATTATCGACGCAAGAAAGAAATATCCATATTAACGGCATCATATTATCTAGTGCAATGTGCACTACCCATTGGAAAAAAAGAAGAAAAAAAGTTTAGCCATTTTTGACAAAATGGCGTTTAGTGGTTCTAAGAATACGGAAGTTCGAGTTCATTTTCACAAAAGATTTATGAGTTTTCGAGAACCTTTAATTGACATTATTTAAAGCACATGTACTCATAAATCTAATAAAGTGATGTAATCGCCTCTAAAGTATTACTGATGTGAGAGACAAGTCAAAAATATTTAATTTTTGCAATTTGTAATAAAAACAAAATAATGGAGCAATATGGAGTTTAAGTCGTCAGATAGGTCGCATTTGGAACTACCCGTACCAAAAATTTAAAGAAAAACTTTGAGCCGTTTTTGAGAAAATCTTGTTTTTGTAATTTTTTAAAATTCCAAATATTGCAGACACTATTGCACGAAAACTACAAAAAATTTCAAAAAATCTATATGACGTTAATGAGAAAAACTATTTATGTATAACAAATTTCATTTGAAGAGAAAATGTCTATCTTCAATTTTACAGTTGTAGGAAGCCGCCCAAAAAATTCAAACTTTTGCAATTTTTGAAATTTCAGAGTTAACGTGAAAATGGGGCTAATGCCAACTGTAGTAGTGTTTTATACTCTATTCTCACAAGAAATTTAAAGAAACAATTTGGAGCAGTTTTTGAGAAAATTTTGAAAACGTCAGGGAAGCTTCATCTAAAATACCCCCAAATTTTAAAGAATGTTTTTCAGAATCTCAAAGCTTTAACTAGAGCCACATCGACAAGGGAATCTTCAATTTGGAAAAGATTGTTTGGGCGCTAGTAGTGTTCACAAGCGGACGTACAGGCAGACGGACGATCGGACGGACGTTTGCTTTCAATTGTTTTTTCGGCATCAACGAGTCACCAGATTGGAATTCTGGCTTCACCACGTGTTTTTTCTCTTAATTTAGGAACTTAATTTATCCTCATTCTTGTTTTCGGGACCCGGATATAAATTTTTTCTGTCGAAAATTAGCCGCTTGTTTGCGCAGCATTACATAACTTTCTCTATAGTACGTATATTACTCCGTATATACGTATGTATACGAGAAAGTAAAAATAAAGAAAGTGATTTTCCCTTCAAACGAAATTTGTTGCTTATAAATAGTTCTTTCTCTATGGTCATGTAGATTGTTTGTAAATTTTAGTAGTTTTTGTGCAATAGTGAGTGCAATATTTGGAATTTGAAATAAAAAACAAAATTCAAAATACAAAACCAGATTTTCTCAAAACCGGTTCCAACTTTTTTCTTTAAATTTTTGGTAGATGTAGTGGAAAATGTACCCTATGCGATATCCCTATTTTTTGCCTTCTCGAAAATTTCAAAAATTTTCAATTTTTTTACTTGTCTCTTACGTCTGTAATATTTACGTTAGAGGCCGTTTCTTCTCTTTATTATATTTATAAGCACATGTGCGTTAAATTGTGTCTCATAAAGTTTCTCTACAACTCAAAACTTTTCTGTGAAAATGATCTCAAAATTCCAAATTTTTAGAAACGCTCAAGCGTGTTTTTCTAAAAATTGGCTCCAAATTTGTTCTTCAAACTTTTCCAAAGGATAGTGCTAAATGTACTGTTTAGTGAGACACAGTTCATATATTGTATTATTTTGTTTTTGTAAAAATTAGGCAAATATATTTTTTGAAATATCTATCTCGTCGTTAATATTCACATTTCCAGCGATTTGTAAATACTATTTCTTTTGTGAGTTAATGGGCTTCAAATAGTATTTTTCGAAAACTCAATCTCTTTCTCTGAGAAAGAACTTTAAATTTCTCATTTACCGTAAGGCTTAAAAGGTATTCTCTTAAAAACGGCTGCAACCTTTTCCACGAAAATTGCCATATTGGACAAGGTTTTACGCTTCATTAATATTCTCAAAGTTATATTTCGGTTTTACTATTGAGAAGTTTTGAAAAATGTACGTTGGGTAGCTATAGATTCCTGCTGGCAATAGTAGGTGGCAAGTCAGAATAGCTAGCCCAGTTCAAAAAAAATTGAAAACTATTTCCCTAAATGTGTATGTGAAGGAATGTGCACTTCATACAAAATTTCAGCTGATCATGAGCACTGAAAGTATTCAGAAAATTAATAGATGCTCTATTTGTTAATTACGCAGTTGTTGGAATATTGCGTAGCCCTAGAAATATCAGAGTATTTTCATCGCTCTCCTTGAACTTTAATAATTTACATGGAATTGCCTCTTTCGTTTTAAAATCTTGTAGTTACATTTATTTCAATTTTAATTTTTCAATTTTTATTCAAATAAATATTACTTTCTCATATAATACTTGCGTGTATGATGAAACTTTCAATATCTATGTATGAAAATTTATTGACACAACGTTGTGCCACTTTAAAACGTCCTTAAATTTTAACTCCAAAATATTTAAAACTTTAAACTCTAATTATAATTTTCAGAAATTCTCTATTCTCATCTTGTACGATTGAGTAATACATACTTGGGTCGACGTCCCATTAGGTGTTGTTTAGGTATTCTCCGAAAATTTACTCTGTTAAAAAATAAAATGGTGAATCTGTGAAACATAACTATTAAATAAATCTTCCTTCTTTTTTCAGTAACACCATTACATCATTAATACTAAATTTGTTACTTTATTTATAGATATTTATTTTATGTAGTTAATTTCACTTGCATCTCATTACATTTAATTTTTTTCTATTAAAGACCTTTTGAATGTTTGCTTAATCTTTTCATTGCTAAGAATTGGGGCCATTATTTGAAAGATGTTTTCCGTGTCGCTTGTGGTTAGTGAAGGTTTTGTATCCGTCGATTGCGTGCTCCTGAAATAAAGAAGTCCCCACAGTAATAATCCACGCCCGCTGGGAATATTTTCTTCTTCTTTCTAAATATAAATATTGAACGAAATTTAACACCGTGCGGTCCTTTGTCCCGCGTGGCGGACGTAGCGTTTTCCTCGTTGCAGACCCTTTTAATCTCCAGGTACCTGGCTGCACCGGTCCGGCGCGTCGCGGCAGTGGAAACTGTACTCATATTCCAGACAAAATATTTTTATTGTTACGAAATTATACATTTTAACTTATTTCCCTAATTTATAATACATAACATGTCTCATCATAAGATGTCAAAGTCTGTAATTTTGAAGTGAGTGATACCTTTCAAAACCACTTATTGGATTTGATTGATTGATTGATTTCTTAGTGTTACCGGGCGCGTCAACTGCTTTGGTCATTAGCCCCATTAGCGCAGTGCATGTTTTTTTCTCGGGAGATGGCGGTGATCTTCCCCCGCTGGATGGCGAGATCCGGTGCCGACCTACCGTCGGCTAAAGGATTCCCCCCTAACCAGGACTCTCCCACCAGCGGGCACCGCCCCAGCCGGGCCAAGCTCTAAGTTCCAGACCTTTCTCTCGGAATATGTGGTAGTGTAATGAATGTTAGTGTGTGTGTGTGTGTGTGTTGTGTGTGTGTGTGTGTGTGTGGTGTAAGGGGAGAGGATAGGATATGGAAGAGGAAGGATAGATCGCGCGCGGTCCGTGGCCCGTTTCGTAGGGTACTGCTCCGGCATTCACCTGGTGTTGATCGGAGAAACCACGGAAAACTACCGATCAGAGCAGCCGGCCGCTAGAATTCTCCTCCAGACAGCGACTGAATTCGACCTAGCTGAAAAGCTAGTGTCAAAAATTCTGTAGATTGCAGTGTATCAGCGGAGTTCGAATATCACTTTCTTCATATTCTTCAGAATCAGGCGACAAAATAGTTTCATTATCTGAAGATTGTTCATTCTCAGAATTGTGAACTAATTCACTCAGTTCACGCTGTGACAACCAAGAACGCTTACTTCTCGACGCCATCATAAGTACTACTGCAGCGTTGAAAAAAAACTGCTTTCAAACAACCAAAAAAGGGGAGAAATTTGGCGACAATGAAGGAAATTTCTGCCTAACCTCTGCTGAAGAGAGTTAGTTGTACTGGCATCCAGTGTCATCACCCTGAAGTGAAATAACGCAGAGTTAAAAATAAACCCCGCCCCACGGGAAAAAGAACCCGAACCAGGAAAAATGAAATTCCCGTGGTGCGAGACATTAGACCGCACGGCGCCGAAAACGGAAAAGTGAAAGGAGTGCAAAGGGTTAATGGTCATAAAACTGATAAAAACAAAAATATTTTCAGTGAATCATTTTCCGAATGTCTCGGATGAACATTTCTATTCGACTACTTCAAATCACGTTACCTAACATTCTGACTTCCGTAATGTTTACCACGTCTAACAAAACTTCCCCAGCTCTCTGTACGTCGACCGGATATTTTCTGAACTACTTCGTGAAACATGTCACCTCTGTTTTTGTTTGTCCCTAACTTTCTGTAACTAATTTTGCCATTGACTCAACTGGTCTGCCGACATCGCCTAGGCTGTCCTCATGCCTGCTAAACCGAGCCAACATTCGATGCCCAATATTTCTGCATTTCATTATATGGCGCTACCCAAATAAAGAAATATATTTTATGATCGGCCCCCTGCCAAACCATGACTCTGTTTATTTTGTTTTTGGAAAATCCAATGCCAATAGTCATTGTTTATTCTGGCCTCGAACATTGCAGAGACCTGGAATTTACGTCGTAATATGCGCATTTAATTCTAGCCATGAATAATATGGCTACCATTTGTTCTCTTTGTAAACATAATATACTAATCCTAATATGTCATTTTCGGGTACCAATGTTTCAAAATTATCTATCGTTTCATTATTACTTAAATTAAAATTTCAAATCTTCGTCTAAAACCCTGCTTAGCCGCTACACGGCTGTGGTCTAGTCAAAGGGTAAAGGCGGAGTAAAGCTACGGGAATATAGTTTGTTTCGTAATATAGAATAGTTTCGAGATATTGTGACGTACTAGAAAAGAATAACACAGACGACTGTTTCTGTTTGATATTTACAATATATTTACAATATATCTTATATATTATTTCTCAAAGGGCTGTTTGGTCTTTTCAATAAATTGGGCGACATACGAAACCGATCTGTATAAAAAAGCAATGGATTGAAAAATCGTGTTTCTTTTCACCTGCACATGGGACATTCGTATTGTAAAAGTGCTTTAAAAGTACGTAAATATTAAAAAAAAAACGTAAATTTCGGGATCAGCAGTTACTGATTGCCGCGCGATCTTTCGGAAGAAAATTACACTGTCGGACGGTGGCGGGAGCACACAGCGTTCAGCTGTGCCAGAACCAGTACTTGCCAGAACCAGTGCACGTTAATGTGATTTTCTACATTGAATAGAAATCTTGAAATAGAAGAGGTTAGTAAATCTTAATTTTTGCATACATACAATAATTATTTTATCAACTGATTCCATCCACTTATTTATATATGTAGCCTTTGAATGAAGGTTAGAGAAATACAGTATTATTTTTTCACATATATTACGTGTATTCAGAATGTTCACGTTCACAGCGATTTTGTTTTTTTCTGTTTTAGTCTAGGTTGTATAAGCATGTGAACGTGATCTTCTACATTGAATAAAAATCTTGAAATTGAAGAGGTTAGTGATCTGATTCCATCAACTTATTTAAATGTAGCCTTTGAATGAAATAACTATTCACTTAATTGCCCTACATTATTAAAATGTGTTGTTTGGTAAAGTGAAAAATTTGTTTCCTTCTACAGTATGGCCATAAATGGTTGTGGAGTAAATTGCAGCTACATTGGGGTATTATAGAAAAGAAGAAAAGGTTAGTAGATACATAGTTTAATAATTCATATAGTGTGAGTGGTAATAATATAATTATATATTAGGTATGAATGCTGTTAATTGCACTACATTATGTACATAAATTAAATGGAATATCATTTACAATAACATTATTAATAAATGTGTGTGTGTTTGGAAAGTGAAAATTTTGTTCTCTTCTACAGTCAGTATGCCTCGAGGTAGAAAAATGATGATGGCTTCGGAGCGTAGAAAGAGGAAGCAAATTATGTCGGAAAGAACTCCTGAAGAGATAGCAGAAAGTTCTGAACGCCATTATCAAAATCCTGCCAGACGCCAATGTCTTGAGACCGAACAACAACGCAGGACCAGACTTGATAAACAAAGGCAAAGACAGAGGAAGCTGCGACAGAAGGAAACACAGGCGGAAAGGCAGCGGCAGCAACGCATGTGTAGAACCCAAAAAACTGCACGCAGGTTTGTTAACAGATTGTGTGGAGCAACATATTGGTTGGGTAGAACAAACCATAGTGACTGTAATGTAGATGAATTTTCTTTGGGAGAAATGAATGAACAGTGTGAGTTTTGTGGGGCTTTACATTTTGCAGCTGAGAAAACAGGTGGGGTACATTCAGTAGTTGTTGTCATAAAGGGAAAGTGAGTGAGGAAGTTCTATCACCCATTGAAGTGCCTGATCTATTAAAAAATTTGATAACACGAGGTGATGAAAAATCTAAAAATTATCTGTTGCATATTAGAAGTTATAATAATGCTTTAGCATTTGCATCAATTCAGACAAATTTATTACAATTTTCCAATAGTAGAGGTCCTTATTGCTTTAAAATCCACGGCCAGATTTATCATTCTCTTGGAAGTTTGCATCCTGCTACTGGTGAGCTTCCATCGTATGCTGGATTATTTATTTTAGATACTGAATTTAGAATTGAAAAGATAGAATTTCTTAATTCATTGAATCCATCTGGCTTACCTCCTCACAAACTGACTCTTAAAAAAGGAGCAGTAGTGATGTTGGTTAGAAATCTTAATGCCAAGAAGGGATTGGTGAATGGCACTAGAATGGTTGTGCACAAAATGCACAACAATTCCATTGAAGCAAAAGTTCTGACAGGAGAGGCACAGTCTACACCATGAAGGGCATAGTTCACACCATGCCCTTCAATTTAAAAAGACGGCAATTTCCAGTAAGGTTGTCGTTTGCCATGATAATTAATAAGTCGCAGGGGCAGACTTTCAAAAAAATTGGCATCTTATCTTCCCTCTCCTGTGTTTACACTTGGGCAACTTTATGTGGCATTCTCTAAAGTTCGTTTGGTGATGTTAGGGTACAAATTGAAGATGGCACAAATCAAGGAAAATATAAAAACAGTTCTAAAGCTTTTACATTGAATATTGTTTATAGTGAAATATTATATTGATAGCTATTTTAGGATCAATAACTTGGTGGCAGAAATATACATGGACTTTATGGTGACAGATAATAAGTACTGTATGTGAATGAAGGATGGGTATGTGTAATAAAATTTGTGTAACCTGAATTTATATGATCCGAAAGGGAAACAATTGTTGTAGTGATTCTTCAATTCAATTGTTGTAGTGATTCTTACTTTATTTGTAAAGTATTACCAAGAAACAAATTTTGGAAATTAGCTGATTAATAATTTCCAAATACTAGCCTTCAGTTTTTCGCGTGACAAAAAAAATGCATAATCTTTGGATCCTAACTAGAAAGAACCAATCTCTTGCAATGGATAACCTGTGAATGCATTCTTGAATCTTTGTATGTATCTGAGTGTGCTTCAATTTGCCTCTTCTGTCAAGGAAATGATTTTGCACTGATGCTGCTGACTACTGACGTTAGCACAAAGTGAATTGGCAAAATGTTTTGGATATTAAACAATGTTCATTTCAGGAAATATAGTCCAGGTCATGGTGCTTCTACAATGAAGTTTTGCATTACATTCTCTCAGTGGTTTATAATAGGACTCTGAGTGAAGGTTTCCACTTTTTAAAAAAAACCTAACGCACCATGGAATTTACTCCTTGGGTGGTGGGGAAACTTTTCCTTTGTACAAAGTTCATG